>CM071953.1:4082500-4392500 GCA_036784905.1 Acrossocheilus fasciatus
AAATGTCATGGACAGTCAAATGATTCAGAAGACAGGCTTTCTACTGAAAGCCGCACACAAGCGCCTCTATAATGTAAACAAGCACAGCTCAATATTGTTGTAAATATGACGTTTATCATAATTCTGATTTGTCTTTGTTGTAGCTTGGGCCTTGGGTGTTTCAAAAAGCAGACCAATGTACATGTCTGCATTTGTGCACTTGTCTGTAGTCGTAAAAGTCATTATCCACACATGAACACGTTAAAGTTTCAGTGATAAATCATCGGTTGTGTTTGACATTAGTTCACTCCAGGTTGTGGGTCTTAAAAAGGATGAATGAAACCCTGTGATTGAACAACATGAAACGAAGCAGTGATTGAAAAGAAAGAGGCACGTCTAGGCCAGGGGACAATCAGTGGGTCTTTGTGCCGTTTTCCCAGCCGGTAATGACATCTGGAACGCCTCGTGCATAGAAATAGGCATTAGCGCTCGGGCAGAATCCGGTGTGGCTGCAACTCTACAAAGATGACAGAATCCACACAGCGAACGTCTGCAGGATGGGGCCTATTAGAGACCGAGATCTGTTTGAGCTGCTGACAGACTTGAAAAGAAAGACTTGAGAAGATATTACCTCCAATTATGGGGCTTCCTGACCAGTGTGATCGAGTGGAACTGGGAAGGCTGAGCCCTTTCATACTCTCGACACGTCAACTCCTTTTTCAGAGGCCTTACGATGATATAGAGTGGCTTTCTTTCCTCATTCCTTCATCCCTCGATCTCCACGTCCTCGTTCTCAGCCCTCTCATCTCTTTTTCCTTAAAGATCAGCGATGCAGGGCTGAGCATTTCAAAGTCCTGAGAAAAACACCCCCCGTTCTCTGAAACGGAAAGTGTTTTTGTGGGGGACTCAACTGCGAAGTAGACCTCATCCTGTCAAATTGCAAATTTAATCCTATCCAGCATGTGCAAATGGTTGTAATCCCCACTGGGACACAATGGTCTGTTCACTTCTCATCCAACCCCTGCCTCATCTGGCTGGATTATAATGTCTCTATTTGAGTAATGATTGCCAATTACACATCTTTATATAATGGCCCTAATGCCATTTGGGTCTGCGCTATCCTATCCAGAGTTTAACAGAACAGACTCAAGTGCATTTTTAAGGATTTTATTAGCAGATAAAAATGAGAATGATTATCACCCCCTCAACCCACCAATTAATTAATAATCCAACCAAACTTCAAGCCAGTCAATCAATCACAATTTATCTGGTCTGAGATGTAAGAGCTTCAGTCAGTCAACCAATAAGTCAGTCAGTTAATCAATCAATCAATCAATCAATCAATCAATCAATCAATCAATCAATCAATCAATCAATCAATCAACACAAACTAATGTACCAACCAGTCAGCCAATCCTAGTATCTCCGATCTGTGACACTAGTGCTTCAATCAATCATTCTCACCAACCACCCAAACTACTATACCAAACTCTCACCAGCCACCTAAAGTACTATACCAAACAGTCAACCAATCCCATTATCTGTAGTCTGACAACAGTGCTTAAATGAATTATTCATTTAGTCAATCAATAAATCAATCAATCCATCATCCATCCATCCATCCATCCATCAATCCATCAATCAGTGAATCAATCAAACTACTGTACCAACCAGTCAGTCAATCCCAGTATTTCTAGTCTGTGACATCACTGCTTCAATGAATCATTCATTTTGTTTATCAATCAATCAAATGCTCATCCATGCAATGAGCCACTCAATCAATCAGTTAGCTACTTAACTCACCAACCACCCAAACTACTTTACCATCCAGTCAGTCAATCCCAGTGTCTCTGGTCTGTGACATCAGTTCCTGACTCTGTCATGCCGAAAGTACCTTTTCTGTGATTTTCCAGTAATCTGAGTGGCTTGATTTGTCTCAGCTAGAGGGAATAAACGCTGATTGCCTTCCCCAGGTCTTGATGGCAAGTCAGAGTGTTCTCCCCACAGAAGGAACGCACTCCTCTGGGGACTGATTGGCTTCTTGGCCCTCGCAGTGCCGGCTGACATGTTAGCTGCGTAGCGCCGGTACACCTGACAAAGTCCTCACGATTGGAAGACATTCTCTGCCCTGCCGAGCCTGAAGTATATAAATTCTCTTGTGTGAATTTGCCCCAGTTCACAAATGTTGCATCCATGTTAGATTATCAAATGGTGATAAATGTTTCAACCAGCGGACCCCAGACAATATTTGGAACAATGAAGAGATTAGTTGGTAACCAAATAACAGGATAGAAATGATCTGTCCTGTGTTCTATGTGCACAGTGTTTGGACCATCAGCTTTTTGCTTAGGTTGCTTGTTTTGGAATACAACTTTCATTGCATTGTATTTATTTTTTATTTTTTTGTAGCAAACCAAGAAAATGGTTGTACCATTTTCACACATGGTATTTCACTGCAAAACCTACCTGCAATCCAGTTTAACCAGGTGCTAAATGCGCTGATTATGTAAATTAGACTCATTATATATTGTGCCTTATTCACAAATCTCAGAGCAAGTTTTCTGCCACAGATACAATTTGCTTTAACATAATGCAAGCAGTAAACTGAATTTTATTTAACAAAATAAGTTTGTCTACAATTTCTATTGATCATGGCAGCATTCGTTTATTAAATTGTGGAGAAGAGCATTTTAGGCATATATCCAGATGTAGATGAGTGCACTTTTGCCATTTTAAAGAGTCAATTCAGGAGCTTGGATTGCAGTTGTGGAGTGATGCTGTAGTCCAATAAGTGTTTTATTATTGCATTTTGGTGATTTGAATGTTGTTTCATGAATTTGTTCAAAATTATTCATTTTTACATATTTCCATTGCAATTCTATTATTCACCAGTAGTAGGCTGCATTGTGCAACTGTAATGCCAAAGTCTTGCATGAATTTCTAAAGTAAGACTTATTGTGTACAGATTACCTGCTGAAATGTGTTGATATTGCAGCTGTATATTTTGCTCCTAAGGTGGTGAAATATGTTTAAAATATAGTTTTGTATTAACATATCTGGATTTCAAATGAGCATTTTCACATGGATCCGAAGCATGCCACCAATGGTTTCTATGATCAACTTTGGCTTGCAATGTGTTTTTGGTAACACAGCCCTGGCTGCTTTTCATATAACTAAATTTTCACACAAATAATAAATAAGCACTACAATTTAATATATTTTAAATTAGTGAACATTGCAAGAGAAAATTGTCTGGAGTGTTATTATTGTAATTTTATTATTTTAATTTTTTGCAATACATTTTTTTTTTTTATGCTTTGGTTCAAAATTTTAACTCTGCAAAGAGCTCACATGCTGAAAATAGAGCAGCTGTCTAATATATTTTGCAGAAATATAAACAATTAATATGTAACCTCAGTGTGAGGCAAATGTTTTCAGTTTGGGAAGGGCTACAATACAGTACAATCCTAGTATAGTAAGTGAGATTGCAGATGTCTGCAGCAACAACTTTACACTCAGGAATTACATCATTGTGAATTTTATAAAGAGATAATTCCAGTGAATGATCAGCGCTATTATTTGTGAACTCCTCACAATATCCTTCATTTAGAGTGGGCACATCAAACCACTTTATTTATGCAACAGCACATTGACTTTGAATGAATGCGTACTGTACTTTGTTAGGGTCAGCTGATGAAATCTGAATGTTCTGCTCTGACATCAACCAGATTTGCACTAATGTCAGAGCAGAGTCTTGTGGGAATGTATGGCTTGAATAGATAAGTGCTAGTTGCTCTCTGGCTTTCAGGTTTTGAGCAGTGACCGACGTGGAAACCAGCTTTTTCTCAATCACATGGTCTGTCCACAAAATGGAGGCGCTGTAATGACTTTTTTAGCAAGGCAATTTTAATAGAATATCTCTAATAGCATTCACAATAATTTCATTTGGAGACATGATTGAAAGTTAGAGAATGTGGAAATGAAAGGAAGAAAAGGCCATTTTCTCTTTTGTTAATCTATATGAAGGACTCAGTGTTCTTTTCTTTAGTGTATTATTCTAGTGGGAGAGTGTATTCGCGTAAGTTTCATTTCATTGTGATATCTACTTTTGCCTTGAATCTCAGACTATCCATCAGAACATTTAAGACATTAACCAGACAAATAGAGGAGCAAGCTCACACCAGACAATGTGGAAAGAAATGGAAATGCATTTCCTCTGTAGGGTGGTAACTGCTAGGGAATACTAAATACAGAACACCACTCTGAATGTCGTTAACATATCTTGAGGACAAACTCTCAATATTGACTTTAATAATAGCCAGTAGGTGCTGGATGTACGGTTTGCATAGAAGCTAGTTACAGTTTGCTGTTCAAGGTGAACTTCCAATGACCTTTCCATTCCAACCCATCATAAACTATTATTTAACCAGTGCCTTTGATGGAGGTCAGTGTTACTTCACCATATCAATCTACATACAGGGATGCATCTCTTTATGGTACTGCATCTCTGCGTGCTTTAAGTTTGTCATATATTTTGGAAAAATAAAAATGTGAGCAAATCATCAAATGTCATCAAATCATCAAATCAGAAATGAACACCCATGCAATAAAGCAAACATTAAAAATGTGTGTGTGGGGGGGGGGGGGGTGTTTTTTTTTTTTTTACAGAAGTAGGGGAGACAGGGGCTGGTTGTAACAAATTTAATCCTAAATATGAAAAAGTTATAGAAATATGGCAGACAACATACAGCTGTGATGTGTAATTGTATGTTTCCCTTTTAGTGAACACAATTCTGAAAATGACACACAGTTTTGTGTGTCATGTATTGTGCTGTTTTTTTTTTTTTTTTTTTTTTTTTTTTCAGTTTTGTTTAAAATATGTATTTATTTGAAAAGCTGCAGTCCATAACTTTTTTTGGTTAAAAAGGATGCAAACTCAATATATGAGCAAGTACATAACCAAACCAGTGTTCAAAACTATTGCCTTACTTTAGCCCGATTCTCAATGGTTAGCTTATAATAATGTTTTCTAATTTGAGTGGTACGGGTAGGTTTTCACAGGGATTTTGAGCATGGCACTGCGTCATTACGTCATGTCTGTAAACATAAAGAAGTTGTCCCATGTGAGGATCCTACAGGTGGCGGTGGCGGTTTATAGCCTTTTCTCACAGCAGCTAGAATAATTAAATGTATCATTTTGATAGCGGATTGTGATCCAGAAAGGATTATGTGTTTATGAAACACATGTGAATGAAATTAAATATGTGGTTCTGATTACAGATAGCCTGGGATTACACAAGATTTGTATTTTAAAGAAAACCAGTTCAAAGGGAGCATAATTTGCTTTTGGGGTTAAAGAAATGTCTTATGAAATATGATATTTGAAATGGCATGACAATTAGATTAAAATGTACAGAAATTGAAATTGACATGCTAATACACACTATATTCATAGTCACGCAATGCTGATGTTGTTGACATTAATAATTTGAGAATAAAGTATAACAATAATAATGATTTGCACGGTTTGATGTGATATGAGCTAACCTGTCTTTAGATTAAATCACCATTGGTGATTTATGGTAATGCTTTTTTCATTGGTCAGAACAAACGTGGCAGACTTGTTACTTACTTGTTCAGATGGCAATATACAGTGAAAATTCCTATTTGGATCATATATTCCAAGACGTAGATGCAGTGACTGACTGCCACATATACTCTTCAAAACATTAGATTCATTCGCGCTGGAGCCGTTCTGACTCACAACTCACGCCAGGAAGATAATTCTGCAAAAAAGCTGCAATTCCAGGTTTTCAAACAGAGATGACGACAAAGAGGCAAAACTTACTGACGGCAGCTTTAACATTAAATATGTTTAAAATTAAATGGATTTTTGGGGAAATGTGTTGATGGGAGTTGGTATATATATATATATATATATATATATATATATATATTATTATTATTTTTTTTTTTTTTGAACAAGGTCATTTTTTAACAAAATCATTTTTATTTGTGTGTGTGTGTGTGTGTGTAATAACCCACCAAACCTACTGTTAAAACAACAGTGCTCTTAGTTATTTTAATTAAGATGAATTTACATAGTTTAGGGTTAAGCTGTAGACTAAGCTGCAGTTTGTACCAGACATTTAGGGGAACAATATATCAAAATTGAAGATAAATTTCATCCTAAATTACGCAAGTTGAAGAAAAAAAGGTTTTCAACCAACTAATTTTCTCCATCATTTATAATGATCATGTTCTGATTAAAATTAATGTGTTGTATGTTGTCACCATGCACAGTATTGTTTTTTTAGTAGGTGTTCTTTCTTCATTTATCTTTTAAATGGAAGTATAAGCTTTTGGTTTTGTAGAATAATCTCTACATCTTGTAAAAATGCATAATTTTTTAAGGTTATTGTCTTCCCCTTGATGTGTGCAATTGCATTTCACTGGCTGCCAACTATTATCTAATCTTTTTCTAAATGAAGTGGTGACTGTAGCTGCAGGCAAGTTCGTGTTCAGTTGAAAATGGAGTCCGACTTTTTTTTCCTTTTCTTTTTTTTCCATCGTCCCCAAACTCTCTATGTCTACTCCGTAGCCCTTCGGGTAGAAGCTAGAATTGTGTCTAGCTGGATCTGTGCCGTAATGTTTTTGTCAGCGGCATCTCTTCACACATTCTCTCTTTCCATTCGAGAGGATGAGATGAGCTCTCTCTTCCTGCAGCCTGTCTCGGGTTCTTCCTCTACAATTATCTAGTTCGTACATTGTTCATGCATTTGCATGCAAGTCGTTTTTTCTAGTTTTCCTGTCTTGCCCTGTGAAAATTTCCTTCCTATTGTCCCCTCAGAGAAGATTACAATGTGACAATACTGAATTTGTATAATTAAACGTGCTAGTGCGGAGGACTACGTGTCTGTGTTGATGATAGACCTGTGTCGCTGCAAGAGAGGAAAGGGTGAGGAAAATAAATCCCGATTGCTCTCTAAACTGCATTTACATAAGAAGTGGAAGTCAGTTGTAGAAGAATAGTTTGTAGTAGCGTTCCATGTTTGTTCAGTGAAGGACCTTTAAAAATGGATGAATATTCGTGAACGGCATAATAATCGGAGGGACATCATAAGTGACAGCTGAAAGCGATTTGTCTCATGTGCCCAGATTTGATGAATGTGAGATTGGATTTTTCAAAGATTTTTTTGCATTTTCACCAAAAAAAAAAGAAGTCTACTCTACATGTCAATAAATCCCAGACTAAAGACAAACCTTATTAGACCTTTGCTCTCATTTTTGGGGGCAATTTTGCTTCCATAACTCACTTTTTTTTTTTTTTTTTTTTAGACCAGTGGAAATAAAACATGCAAAATACACATTTAAGTGTTTGTTTTATTATGCTCAACTACTTTAAACAAGGCTCAGTTCACAGTCAGAATGATCCATTTAAGGCAAGGAACATGTGAATAGGGTAAAATTGTGTAAATATAACCATACTTTCCCCAGTTTATTAATCATGGCATGTTACTTTTTTGTATTTCTGAAATGTTATATTTCTGTAAAAAAACAATCAGAATATGGATGTTTGGTGCACTATATTATTTGGCAAAACATATGTGAAAACAGTTCTATCCATATTACAGTGATGGTTAAAAAGGACCTAATCGTTTTTCATTATCATCATTATCCTTGTTAAAACAATGTTATGTGCAGCCCTATGTGATTTATTGCCTTAAAAAAAAAAAGAAAAAAGAAAAAAAGCATGCTTGCTGTCTTAAATTACTATGTAAACCATATAAACCACCTTGCCATGAGCCTTCATGGAGCTCAAACAGTAGAGCATGACACTAGCAACACCAATCTCATGGGTTCAATTCCCAAAGAATGCGAAACAAAAATGTACAGTATATACTTTTAATGCAGTGTAAATTGCTTTGGATAAAAGCGTCTGCCAAATTCATAAATAAAAAGTCATGACATAAGGCTGTATACTGTATCTTGTGTACTTGTATATACTTTAGATGACCTTCCCTTAAGGGGCATTGCTTTGGAAACAATTCTAGAGTCGCTGTCAGTTTAAATGGATGTGTCATTTTACATTATATATTTGAATTGTGAAAACGAAATGTGTATGTAGTTACAGCTCAGAATATATACAGAATAAAATGATGTCTGTTTCACATAGTGCTCTCTAGGTTGCAAATACGGGATGTACCACTCGGTTGATTTGCTTTGATGTGTGATTGAGTAGTTGTTTCATGGCAATATTTCAAGCGGGAATCTCACTTTGTATTTCAATAGAAGATTGCAGGTGTTACATCTGATTTAGAGCTTTGCTTTACATTTTCTAAACATGCTTCAGTGTAATTGCGCACGGGCCTCTTTGGAGGTTTTGCCATTTGAATTGCATTATTGCTTTGTGCATAAAACTGTCCTTTTATTCTTACAGTGGCTCTGTAATGATGTACGAGCAGCATTTGTTTTCGTTATTTGGTCTTTGTGCCACTAACTTCAATTGTTTCATTATATATATATATATATATATATATATATATATATATATATATATATATATATATATATATATATATATATATATATATATATATATATATATATATATATATATATCAGATAATAATGAGCACAGTAAAGCTGCTTTTAGTTTGTATCATTTCATTTTAAATTTACCAATGAGCGTTTAGCATGAATAATGTCCATGGGCAGGCAGTGAATACTGCAGCAGCATTGCTTTATGCCATCATAATTGAAGAATAAGTCTTATGTGACATGTTTACCCATTAATGGATGTCTTGATTAAAAAAAAAACAAAAAAAAAAAACATATTTTGTGCTCTTTGCTGCAGTGCATGCGGATTGTTTGTCTTCTGCATTTATATTCAGAGTGCAGAATGCAACTCATGCAGGCAGACTTTTAAAATGTGAATTTAAGAGTAAGCTTGTATACTTTGTTCCGCATTGTCATTTTGACATGAGGAACTCACAGCTCTGTACGAGTAAGTGTCCCTGAAATGTCAGAATGATATCTGTTATCTGACATAATGTGACATATCTGTTATCTGGCATAATTTAAACACCCGTAGTTCAGAAAATTTTATTTTATTTTATTTTATTTTATTTTATTTTATTATTTATGATGCATTTTTATAATGAAAATACTGATCAAGCCTGGAAGCTTGTCATATGTACTTTATCAATTCCAGTGTGAGCCTGAAAAGTTATTTTTACATCAAAAAAGTTACTGCCATTTTCACTGTGCTGTGTGATCATCTGTTTATTTTGAGAATGAATTAAATTTGGATCCACTTCTTTTTTTTTTTTTTTCTTTTCATTGTAACCTCCTTTGAATTGTTGAGAAGACAAACTTTGCATTGTCAACCTGACATTTTGAGACTATCTTTATGTGTAATAATAGCATTAATACACATAATTGTTCAGTGATATATTATTTTTACCAGCATAAACTGTACTCTCGGAAGTCTCGGGTGTTTTTTCACAGTTATAAGCCTTAGGAAACTAACTGTATCGTCTAATTAAGGAAGCAGGTGTCTAAGAAAATGTTCATAGATTCTGCTGTTCTCATTACAACAATGAATTATCCACGTGGGCTGTCTAAATAAACGGCCAAACCAACAACTCACATACACTTGTGAGGCTTCGCACGAGCAGCCTCGACATTAGCTATCAAAGCAATGACGGAATATGGTATTTAAAACATTATTGATCATGTTCTCATTCGTTTTCTTTTCACTCTTTATGGCTGGAGCACGAGCCCCAGGATGTGGAGTTGGCCGACCGTGCTGTAGCAGTATTGAAAACGAATTATTAGATTTAATGGTATGTAGGGGGAGAAAAGCAATGAATAAATAAGAGGTTATACAGTGGTGGAATTCAAATCAGTTGCAGATTCAATTTTAGGACAGAATGGTAATGTGGCGGCCAGAGAAGAGAAGCCAAGAGAGAAGGCTGTGATTTTCTCCACACCGCCAGCGTCACAGCGTGCTAATTCATGTTTCATGCTCCGCAAAAGCAGGCCAAACGACCGTTTTTTTTTTTTTTTTTTTATGTCCAACCCTCAGCTGCCAGGGATTTCTTCCATTTTTTCCAGAGCCTATCTACTTTAAGGGGTATTACAAAGTCCATACCTTCTTTAAAAATATTACCAGGGTATCCAGGCAGGAGCTGGATGGTCTTTTGGTGTGTTGTTCGAGTGGCTCCAGGCCTCTTTTTACAGGCGGAGCATCTCTGTGGAGTCTTCAAAGCGCCACGGTACCAAGACTGCAAATGTCTGTGGGTAAAAAGGGTAAAAAGGCCTGCGTAAATGCTCTCCTAATGACTCTCAGCAGGGTTACCCGCGCTTCTTTCATAAAGAAAGAGAATAAAGCCCAGAACCATTATGCCGAGTCCATGCGAAATCTGTGAGCGGTGTTGGGATTCAACAAAGAGAATACCCATTCTGCCAAATGGGGTGTAATGGGATACATTAGCGTGTTATATGCCTTGCGGTGTACCTGGCAGTCAGATGTTGTTGTGCTCTTTTTGTTGTAGAGATTGTCTCTCCAGATGGTAATTAATGTAATTTTGAATGCCCGAGTGCAAACATGGGGGACAAGCGTATGCTGCTGAGCACGGATAGCTGTCTAGCTTTAAGGATCAATGAAACTGCTGTTAAACTGTATTTGTTTCTTGTAGTGTATTGGTCTCAAACTGGCAGAAATATTTAGATTGTTGTATGAAATTTGATTTTTAAAAATATCCGCCTAATTAATTACATTTCACATGTCACTTTCAAACCTAGAGTTTTTTTTTTCACTCTCTTTTTTTTTTTTTTGTTATGAGGAAACCATCGATTTACCTGCACTGAGAGGTCATACAGTGGCTGTTTCTCAATCAGAAGTAAGCCTGCATATCCTTGCTGCACATCATAAAGCATCGTTGGACGGTATCTGAATTTGAAGGATACTTGTAATGCAGACTTTTTTTTAACTCCCTTCATATCTAGAAGTATGTATTGAGCGCATCCTTCATGTCCTCTAATCACCCTCAATCTTTTGCGTACATTTCTATTCATAAAAAGAACTGATGGAAAAATGATTAAACACTAAACTCATTATGAAATGCAAGTGCAAAAAAAAATGTTTTTGGCATTGTTTTCTTTGTTGTGCTGTCAGTTAATCACATAATGCTAAATGTCCATAATGTAAACCAATGGAGACCGCAGACAGTTATCAATGGTGGGAATTTACCTGTCTGTTGAGTGCACTCAAAGATGGATAAGAGTTTTGTGTTGAATTTTACCTGGTATGTTTCAGCCATCTGCATTTGTGACATTTGAAGGGGATGTGGGTTATTTTTCCCGTGTTAAAATCATTTCTTAATGTTTACAGCTAACAGTAAGCCATTTGTAGGTCACTGTGGTGCAAAATATTGAGCATCCCAACCAGGGGTGCGTTTCCTATATAATGACGTAATTTGGTGCTTAACCACCATAGTGTGGTGTATCGGAGAAATGAACGAACTAGTCACAACCATTTCCCAAAAACATGGTCGCATTTCAACCAAAAAATATAGGACCGTAACATTAATGATATCACATGCAGGTGGTGGAGTAATAACTTCTGCTAATTAATTTACGTGAGATCAAAATTAATGTCAGATAATTACAGTTAATTTACACAGACAACAGAAAGCAGTTTAAATCATGTTATGCAGTATGTAATTGGTATACACTTTACTCCCGTAAACATGGACTTCATTCAGTCAGTAGCTTTCTTGACAACTTAATTTCTCCGTGATGCTGCTGTAATGAACATGGCATCTGTGGACTACTTGACTATATTTGTTCCCTGTCGTTTTTGCTTTACGTGATATCTGATTCATCGCAGGTTCCCTCTCATGTCATACTCTGGGGTGCCATTACAAATGTATGTACAAGCTCACTCTTCAAAATCAGTGCTGATTCTCAACACACTAGTATAGATTGAAATGTATTTAAATGGAATGAAATATATAGAATGCACTGCATGTTACCTTTCTTATTGTGCTCAAAAGTGGGATCTATTAAAGTCATACTAATAAGAAACTATGAGCCAGACGGGGTAAATTAGTGCAAGAGCGCAATTCTAAAACAACACTGACGGGCGCGGAACTTTCTGCGGTGATTTACAGACAACGCGCAAATTACAAAACACAGACACAACGTCTTATTTACCAATCGACCGACGCAGTTTAGCAAGCATAGCGCAAATTAGCGCAGTCACAAATAAGTAGAGCCGATGCTCATCAGGTGCAGGTGATCTACTTACGACACAGGCGCAAAATAGTTTAAGATTGAAAACAGTCATTATTTTCACAACTTGCTTCAAAATTGCACACTTAAGCTTAATATTTAAAACATATGTCAAGTAATATAACACTTACACTGCTTTAAAGTAGAGATGTGTACTATAGTGTTAGGGAGCTCAGTGTAAAGCAAGCCGCTCAGGCTTGCTTTAAATAGAGCAGCTAAATAGACAGAGAGCAGGACCAGTTATTAACTGCTCTAACTGTTCTGGCCACAGGATCGCAGGCCTCTCTTCAGCTGTACAAGGTGTCATATAAGCAGGAACCGACTTGACCACTACCAGGCAATAGCACCTTTGAGACTCGTACAGAACAAATAGATCATTGTTCCCCTGGCAAGCAGAAAATGGCATTTGCTAATCAGAAAGTCATCTGTCTGTGGGATGAGCATCAATTAAGGCACTTACGCAGCTAATGATCAGGAAAAAAAAAAACCTAATGGGTCTATTTAAGGGTGGGATCTCACCTCTATCTGCCCAGCTCAGCTTGTGCGCGCTTATGGAGAATGCTAATTTCATTTTGGTGTAGAAAAGTCCTCATAGTCAACCAAGGTCGTCACCACCTGTTACCTTAATCAACCCCACGCTGCAGTATTAGCTTGTGATTTTCTGTCAAACAATTAAGCCTTAATAAATCCAGCAGATAGTTAGTTCAGAGTGGGAGCACTGGGGCTACATGTGTTAAAGACAACATGAAACACCTCTGAATGCAATTAAATGGTTGGTTTATCTTAAAATGAAAATTCTGTCATCATTTACTCAGTCATGTCATTCCAAACCCATCTGACCTAATTTTCACCTAACTTTAAAAAAATAATAAAAAACACCATAAATATATCATAAATGCAATCTGAACATCTCATGTGCTATAAGTCTTCTGAAATCATGCAATATACGTGAATATACATATACTCACTATTCTCCAGTTCTCACTATTAACAAACTATTAACTACGACTTTGGCCTCAATAAACTCCTAATTTACTACTTATTAATAGTAAGGTAGATGTTAAGTTTAGCTATTGGGGTGGCCATGCAGAATATGTGATAATAAAGTACTAATAAACAGCCAATATGTTAATAATAGGCATGCTAATAAGCAACATGTTAAGAGTAAGAATTGGTCCCTATGCTAAAGTGTTACTACAAATATTTTAATCACTGAAAATCTCCACCAATTCTTTGGAACAATGTCAGGGGGAGTCAATAATGAAAAATTCAGGTTTTCAATATTTGGCTTGATATAATATGGTGATGGAGCTTAATTTCTTGATTTTATCCATTGTAATTTACATTGTATTGCAGTGCATTTTTATTTTATTTTATTTTATTTTATTTTATTTTATTTTATTTTATTTTATTTTATTTTATTTTATTTTATTTTATTTTATTTTATTTTATTTTTTTATTTTATTTTATTTTATTTTATTTTATTTTTGTCATCAGAAACGGGCTGCGTCTTATATTCCAAAACGATTTGTATAATGAAATGAACAAATCATGCAAAACCTGCATAAACACACACACACACACACACACACACACACACACACACACACACACACACACACACACACACACACACACACACACACACACACACACACACACACTTATATTTGTACCAAAATGAGAGAGTTACATGAACCCAAGTTTATTTGTTAGACACATTTCACATGCTATAGAAGTTTCAGTTTTGCTTTAAATCAATTTGTTTAGGCTTGGCATTTATAGTAAATTTGTTTTACTGGATGCAACTATAATCTGTTTTACATTTATATTTTGCATTCTTGTTCAGTTCTTATTTTCTTATTTTTTTTTATTATTTTTTTTATTTACAAGTATTCAATATTGTTTCTGATAAAATGTGACTTCCACACTGATCTTTGTTTTGTTTTTTTTCTCTCAACAATGCAATTTTGATGCAGCAATGCAATTTCTTATTTTCTAGAAAATATGGGTACACAGAAAAAAAATATAATTTTCTTTTCTTTTCCTTTGGGGTGACATATGACAAGACCTATTAAGAAACTAAACAGGGTGAATGTTTATTTTTTAGGCTGTCTTTGAAGTCGCATTGAAGCGGCGGGATGGTCACTGCATGTAGACATTGACCTAGAATGACATTATCACACGTGGCACACCGCTGTCTCTGGCTGTTCGATTGCCACCCCGGCTAAGAGTGACCCTGCTGACAGGCGACCTTATTCAACACCTGCTCTTCTTTACGGCAGCTTGTCGTCGGCTGATCTGATCGGGAGAAAACAGCTTTCTCCAGAAAACCCTACAGCTCTCAATTACTCAGAGGACATTAAATTTTACAAAGCGGTTAAGTAAGAGACACGTTCAATCTCGGAAAAAATAGGCCCTCTGTTTTAGCGAGACTCCCGCTCAGCCATCAGGCTCGTCTCTCTCGATCTGACATGACACACAGATGTGAGGCTGGGACTCGCTGAAGGCAAGATAGAGGGCGTAGCGTGATATTAGGGGTTTCCTCTTTAGGAACATGCCGCTGTGTTTCTGGACAGACCTGCCAAAGGGGGCGACTTACCCACAGCTAGGGGTTAATTGCACCACTGGGGAAAAATGCCTTCTCTGATTCAGTGCACAGTTGATTGGGTGGTTGGTGACAGGCCGCGCTGCGTGTTGCGGGAAAGGGAACGATGTCTGGAGGAGAAGAAGGCCGCTGAGAGCATGAGCTGAAAATAAGTCGAGCTGACAGGAAACGCTCCTCCTTTTGGAGGCAATTTCACATTTGTATCCACTTTGACTTACTAAGCTGTTATTAAAGTGAGAAAAGGGGGCAGCTGTTCTTACGTGAAGCATCGGGTTTGAGAAGCATTTCTGTTTGATTGCATGACTGTCGGCTAGAGACTAAAACAATCGCAGCGTTGTTTGTTTAATTGATAGAGAAGAAAAATTGGAAAGAACTGAAGGAATGGATAAGAGACTTGGAAGAAAACAGCCTGTGGGTATTTTTTCATGCACATCCATTGCGTGTTTGGCCAACTTGTTAAAAGTTAAATCTCAGATTTCGTTGTAAATATTAAATGTTCTACAAACATGTGCTCATTAGATGAGCCACACGGATATTTTTTCTATTTCTTTTGTGGACGTGATACAGCACCGTATCTCCGAATAGCGGGAGGTCGCACAACTGAAAACAAGAAGATACTATTTGATTGTCACGTTGTTCACTTTAACAACACGATTTAAGAGCTAAAGGAGACCTTCTTTTTGAGGACTGGCCTGAACTGTTGCTAATGTAGACTTGACAGAAATGCAATTTATTGCTCATTTTGTTGGAATCATTAGAACTGACACATCAGGATGACTGATTAAATCATAAATTAGACATTTTCAGGAAAATTGAGTAGTGCTCACCCTCACGAAACTCACAATGTTAATGTGTTTGAAAGGGTTTCCAGGATACATTTGCAATGATTTCTATATGTTTTCTAGGGTGTTCTGGATGGTTGTTAGGACAAGCTGGTGTCTAGGGTATTCTGTGTAGCTGCTTACAGTCCAATTCAAAATTCTCTATGATATTCTCAACATAGGCTTATTGGAAAAACATACATAACATACATAAAATTCACTGCAGTTAAAAACACTAGTAGCAGTAAAACATCAATGACTTTTATTAGCACCATAATCTATGATTTGTAAACCAATGCTTTGTCACATTTGTATCACATAATGACATAGTAAACTTGCTTGGTAGCCCACCTGGTACAGCATTACTCTTGCAATGTGAAGTGCTAGGTACAAGTCCCATAAAACAAAACAAACAAAAAAAAATCATGATAAAAGAGCCCAAAGATTTAGAAGCAAGCTAAACTGGCATGGTTGCTACACCAAATTCATTTTTATCTCGCGTTTGATTTTCTTAACACTCTCAGTTAGGTTTAGAGTAGGGTTTAGTGTAGGTGATACGTATTTTTAAATGCAGTAAAAATTAATCTTTTAGCACCACTCACTGGGCACTTCTTTTCCGAATTACCATGATACATAACAAAATGTTGTCAGATTCAAGTTCATCTGTTTCTGATCAGACAAAATACTCTATTCACTGCTCTATTCACTGGACATTTCACTTTGAAACTCTTCCAAAACATGCAAGCAATGTAATATCATTTTGACAAAATGCCGCCACAGGCACATTTTTCCAGTGAGCCTGTATTGGATATTATGGTCTGTGTATTGCTCTCTTCAGTGTGTAAGTCTATGTGATATTTTTTTTTTTCACCCATTTTATTGTCCACCAGGTGAAAACGGTAAATCCAATTGCTTTGAAAAGTAATAGCACACCTTTCCTCAACAGGCCAAGCAGATTGTGATATCTAATATGTCTGTAGCACAAATAAGGTTATGTGGTATAGTTTATAGTTGGAACAAATGTGAACAAACCTCTAATGCTAAGTATAAGAAATAATAATAGCGATTTAGAGAGCAAACACGATTAATAAACCGATTCAAATATGCAGTCCAGACTGTTCTGTGATTCTGATTACAGTCATTTGTTTGCTCAGTTTGAAGCCCGAAAGAGTGTTGCGTTCTGTTCAGGCTGCGTTACCTTTGGACGTTTATTAGGTCTGACGTGCACTGACCACATGAACCAAAACCCACACTGCCCCCTCATGTAGCTGCCTGTGATGAGAGGGAGCAGCGCTCCTGTCATGGTCGTACTCCCCTCGGCAGTAGGGCGGGCAGTAATTAATTTTCACATTTAACTGGGAGGCAAAACGCTGGTGTCCTGGGATGTGGCGCATGCCACCAACCCACATCCTGGATTCCGGGGATTAGGATAATTAGCCCCCGGAAGATTGCGTAGACAGATGGAGAGGACCCATCCCTCCCTCTCTCCCTTTCTCGCTTTGTCTGTCTTTCTTTCAGATAAATAAGGGGTGTTTCCGCAGCAAGCAGGAGGCGCAGCACGCTTCTCCTGTACTCGTGTGGTTCTGCACGAGGTCTGCGAGTTCAGAGGTGGTTTGTTCATACAGGATGAAAAGATTCACAAGCGTATTGATTGGAATTATATAGTGGAGCTGTTTGCTTGGTAGGTTCATATATGGATCTTTGCAGGCCTTTCATCTTCAGCGTGTGTGTGTGTGTGTGTGTGTGTGTGTGTGTGTGTGTGTGTTGATCGAAAGGCTAGTGTTGCCACAGAAATCTAGTAAATAACCTCAAAATAGTAAGAAAATTACAATATAAAATGAATATGTAAAAATACAGAAACATACTTTCAATGAATCTGTATATATATTGGATTATAAAGACATGTAAAATGCCTTATATTATTTATGTTTGTTCTTTTAAGCAGTTTTTTTTTTCCCTCCATCTATATTATTCATCATAATAGTTACTTATTTATGGTTTCACCTTCAAAGAGTATCGTGCAAGTATAAGAAAGAGTTTCAATGCATTATTTCCTTTGAAGCTGTAATTAAATGTATTATAACTGGTTCCGTTTTTACAGTAACTTATAGGGCAGGGTTCCTCAATAGGCGCCCCGTGGGCCACATCCGGCCCGCGAGAGAAAAATGTTTGACCCGCACTAATTTCAAATAATGTGGCATGAAAATTCAAACGAAGCATCGGAAAGCGACATAAACTTACATCGTGTCTACACCGGACAAGCGCGACGCGGTGCGACGCAACAAAATACAATATAACTTATTATAATCAGTGATGCAGTCTACACTGGATGCGGCACAGCGCAGCGTGACAAATCCCCGACAGTAAACTGATGACTCATTCTATTTATTAAGTACTGACACAAAGTTCAAATGATTTGCAATGTAGATGCGATGTGACAGCAAAAACATGGCAAGTGTGAAGTAAAGAAAAGTGGACACAGAAAATATGTGGTTCAAATGTGAATGAACTGAACAGTTTTGAGTGAGTGATACCATCTTTGTTATGGATGTTGGTTCGCAGTGAGTTCACAGTTTTAACACAAGTTTGCTTAAATTTATTTTCAAGATCTGAGGTAAAATATCTATTGTTGCTTTCACTATGGCTATAAAACTCACGCAAAATAATATTCAAACTCACATTAGACACTTTCAACACTGAATAAAGCACATAATCATTACCTGAGATTATCACTGTTACATTTTGAATGTTGTTCCTGCCGCGACGTCGCAGAAAAAAAAAAAAAAAAAAAAAAAAAAAAACATTTATGAAATAGAATTGGTTTTCATGGTTATAATGGGAATTGTTTTGGTTTTAATGAAAACTATAATGGTGTCTACTGGTATGTGATGGATTCTATTGGTGGGATGTTAAATCCTATTGGAAAAATGCCCAAAACACGCTACAAAAAGGAATTTTGTAATGGTTTTACTGGAAAAAGCTAATCCAGATTTTTTGTTTGTTCATTTGTTTTTAATATTCAACAGGCAAAGTTCTTCTGTATCTAAATGCAAAAATGTTCATAATTGTTTGAATAAAACAGACTACTGGAGGAAAAAATCTGAATATTTATCTTGTGACCATCTTGTGACTATTTTAACAAAAACAACAATATAATAATTGTAATAATAAGAATAATATAGGCTATGTGTGTGTGTGTGTGTGTGTGTGTGTGTGTGTGTGTGTGTCTATATATATATATATATATATATATATCTACCTGGTCTCATGGCATTTACATACCTGGGTGTACTTTTTAGTGGGACATGAAATACGTACCAATAAGTATATATCACTTCAGTTTCCAAAATAAATGAACACTTTCACACAAATTTACAGAGTTGCGATTAATAAAGCGTACTTTTCGTACAATTACTTGAAGAATATCATGCTATGACTTCAAAACAGTATTAATATGCTGGGAGATTTGAACACTGATGCTTTTGAACGTTAGCATCGCACAAATCCAGCTTCATATTTATGGGTTTTCATAGATGGCAAGTTTGGTAGCTCACGGAGGACGGACTTATGAGATGAGAAGCACCAGTTCGAATCCTGTGTAACTATGGTTCGACAAAGCAGTTAAAATCTGCGTAAAAGGAAGTTGATACTTTTTTATATCAGTTTTGCATTTGTTAACACTATCGGGTAAGTTTAGGGCTGGATTTGGTGTAGGGCATATTTCCAACACGATAGAGCATTAACCTTTAGTGACAGTCCCCGGATATTTGAATTCTGAACCGCCGCAATACGTTTCTGAAGCAACGTAATAAAAAAAACAGCAATACGTACCAATATCTACATAATAAAAACGTGCCAGGATTCACATATTGAACCTGTGTTTTACGCCACTCAGTGGACATTTCTATTTGAAACTGCGGCAAAACGTGCAGCAAGGTACGTAAAACGGTGTCACACAAAAATTGCGCAGAGGTGGCCCTCGGCGACAACTAATTGAGGAACCCTGTTATCGGGTGTATTATAAAACATTACATGAATGTATTGTAAATAATATTTTGGTTGCACTTTATTTTACAGTACGTGTACTTACATGTACTTACAGTGTACTTACCTACCTATGAAAGTACTGGTAATATAAGGTAACTACTGGGGTAGGGTTAGGTTTAGGGGTAGGTTCAGGGTAAGTATACCTAGTTTTTACCTAGTTATTGTAATTACTAAAATAAGAACATGGTATGTACATGAGTAACGGAACTGTAAAATAAATTGCTACCAATATTTTTTTTTATATTGGTTTACCCCAAAATTAAAAATTTGCTGAAAATGTACTTACCCTCAGGCCAAGATATAGATGAGTTCATTTCTTCATTGGAACAGATTAAGAAAAACAAATCACTTGCTCAGCAATGGATCCTGTGTAGTGAATGGGTGCCATTAGAATGAGAGTCCAAACAGCTGATGAAAACATCACAAATCACATCCGAATATTTTTTTTTTCTCTTCACAAGATGATAATTGGACTGTGGAGTGGTGTGGATTACTGTTTATTGTTTATTGATTATTGTGATGTTTTTATCAGCTGTTTGGACTCTCATTCTGATGGCACCCATTCACTGCAGAGGATCCGTGAAGAAACAGTCCAGACTGAAAATTTGTTTCCGTGAAGAAACAAATTAATCTACATGATGGATGGAATAATAATAATAATGATGATGATGATGATGATGATGATGATAATAAACCCTACTCCATATGTTTCTGCCAGACAAATACAAACATGTAAAACTATGACTGGGACATTGTTTGGTTGCTTGTACACTGCTGTGTATTTTTTATTTTTTTTAATCTGCGTGTGTCTGTATGTTCTAAGCCAAGCTGTGAGATGGACGTCTCGAGTTGTCTGGCAGCACTGCCACTCCGCCTTCGGACTCTGTCAGGCCCTTAATGAAAAAGAGAGTGGACTGGTTTTGAACTGCTGATGGAGAAAACAGATTAACTCAGTCCAAGAGCAGTGACATAGACATGAGCTAACAGAACCACCTTATCCTCAACCAGGTCAAATAGGAGAGCAATAAATTCACATTGACCTCCTCACTACTGAAAATAACATATGTTCTATTCCAAAACCTATTAAGCTGCTAAGGAGACAGCATTTTAAGGCATCATTTGCTTATGATACAATGTGTGCATGTGCGCATACAAATACATACACATATACATATATACATATTATTTTCAGACTGTAAAGCACAAAAGAAGAAGTTTTTACATAATGTTCAAGCTGCTCTCCTCCACATGTGAGTTATTGTACTAAGTAAAATTTTCTATATGTAGTCCTGTATTGTACAGCTATGGAAGATTAGAATATACTACGCAATTCATGCATGCTAAGTTTTTTTTTTTTTTTTTTCTGGAACGAAAACGTTTTATTATTAAATTCTGGAATAATAGTAAAATAATGTAAACATCCTCTTACTTCACAACAGAACATGAAAACTATGAGTATAAAACAAAAGCAAATTATAGCAGCATTCATTATAAGCAACATAATGGCTTATATATATGTAGAATAAGGTACTTTGATTATTCTAGTATAAATCACTATCCACTGTTCTTCTGCATAACTTCTCCTTTTGTATTTCATGGTCCAAAAATAAAAATGAAAAAATAATACAAAAAGAAAATAGAGGGTTTGGAATGACACAAGTACAGACATGAGAAAGAAAAATTAGAAATTGTGGTTTAGAATTAATCCCCACAAATTATAACCACTATTGTGGTCATTTTTTATTAATGCATTACCTCATTTTAGTTAAATCATGGTCACGTAGTACTAATTCATTCCCTTGTTTTAATTTAAAGTGAGGGAACAATTTAATAAGTTGTGGGAACAAATTTGTGGCTACAAATCTTCTTTTTTATTCCTCCACATGTCATGTGTGGGGTTCTGTGCACGAGAGCGAGTAAATGATAACATTGTTTGATTAGTTTAGGGGTGAACTAACCCTAAATAAGTAGGCTTCTTTTTGATTTGACTATGTCTTTAAGCTCTTTATGAAATAGTGCCTGTCTGTGCTACTCTGTTTTTAATGAAACTACATGAGGCGAGAACGTTCGACTTTCAGATTTAGCGTTTGGTGTTTTTCACAAAATGGAGGAGAGTCTGACAGCAGGTAACAGAGTTAACGCTGGAGTCTTTAATGCAGCTGTGTGACAGACCACACGAGGGACATGCATACGACTGTGTGAACGGCATGTGAAGCTGCTGACAGGAAATCTGCAGGAATATGAAAAGAAGCATGTTCATGTTGCAAAATGGCACTTTTAATGTGCTTAGACAACCCATCCCACATAAATCTGGTTCGAACATGATCCTTTTCTGTGAGATAATGATGATTTATTGGACTGAAGTTCATTCAGAAGGAAAAATGAACAAGCTGCTGTGACAGACATATTCTCCTTAGAGTAGCGATGTCTGCCAGTTTGCACACCGATTACCTACCTGCCTCCTTTTCATGAGGTCAGGAAGTTCGAAATTGACTCAGAACGTAAAGTCACGACTTTGACTTCTGCTCTCAGAAGATGCATTAAATTTGTTGCATCATCTCCCGATGTCTTCCAACCTGCCTTTTTTTTTTTCACTATCCTCTTTGTAATACAGCGCACTGGAGTCTTGAGAATTATTATACGACACACAAACAATAACCAACCAGGTGTAGACGGTATTTCATCAACCGCTGTCACTTGATGTCTCTCAGGAGAAACCAATAATGGATGATGTCCATCCTTAAAACGTCCCTTACAAACCCAACACTTGTCACCCGTGGAAGAGAAGCGCGTATGTTGTTTTCAGAGCTTCAGGAGCCTGACGCACAGACAGATGGCGAGCTTCAGTTTGTTTAGTTCCTTCTCAGCAGAAAAGCCTGAGAAACAAATCGAGCGATGAACATGCATGCATGTCATTATGTCTGTGCTAGCAGATATGCAACAACAGCGACAATTTCGCTTCTGGGATCAAATTGTTGATTTTTTTTTTCATGTGTTTCAAGACACTGAGCTTAGATGTTTGCACAATATACAATAAAATGTGCTTCTGCTTTGATGCTTTGGCACTTAAAAGCTTATAGTGTATAAGAATTACTTATTTATTCTGTATTTTATGAATACAGCAGTTCTCCTCACAACTTGACCTATATGTTGCTCCAATTAAAACATCAGGATAGATAGATTATAGATAGATAGATTGAATGCATCTGTAATACATAGTTTATATAATATTTTATTGTAAAGTTGTCCTTTTTTCTTTTTACAGTAAATTTTGCAGGTTTGTATTATTATTATTATTATTATTACTATTATTAATTCATTTTTTAAAGTGCTTAATTGGATTCAAGCAATGAGAGAGGGGACAAATTACCCAATATATTTTAATTAATATTAATATTCTAATTTTCCCTCAATAAACTCCTAATTTGCTGCTTAGTAAGATGGTTGTTAAGTTTAGGTATTAACCACGAAATGCTTGTGTTAGTAGTCAAGAACCTAAAGCAACACTACCAGCTCCCAGACAAACAAATTTACCCTAAACGTAACTGTGATAAATCACGATAGACAAGACACAGGCTAAATCAGCATGCTTCCTGCTCAGTGTAGACCTACCGATCCAGAGACTGACCAAAACTAATCCCAGTAAGTAGCAGAACAGTATTAAAGGTCAGATGTTTCATGACCCTTTTTCATTGTATATTGAGCTGTTGACCATACTGACCACAAAATACAGCAATCACTGATGCATGGCATTGCAAAATAAGCAGCAAAGTGCAAAATGAGAGAATTTTCCATTTTGGGCAAGATTGTGACATTTGTGTGTGTGTGTGTGTGTGTGTGAAAAGCAAATTAGGCTACATCCTGCTCTGTATGTAAAATGTATCAAACATGCTGTGCTGATCAGGATTAGATATGTGAAATATTTAGGTAATAAATTATTATTGCTATTGCACATTTGCAGGGTTTATGTATGCAGGCCTTTTTTTCCCCTTTTCAGATCATAAAACCGAAGACCATTTGTGCTACGAATATGTTTACCAAAATTGCATGCCTTATTTAAGAAAGCTGTGCTATTACTAAAATGGTAAGAAAGCATGTTTGTGTTTTATGGCAGAAACAAAAAAGGAAATTTCATTGAATAGGTGCCTTGCAAATATTTAGAGTAACAATGAAACGGCAACCACCACAACACTCTAAAATGATGACAATGAGGTTTGCACCAACAAGCACCACTCAAGCAAAAAATGCCAAAATAATCGTTAAATGACCTCACAAATACACCTTAATTTTCACAGTGACAGTAGGGATTCATATGCAGGGAAAGATTGAGATATGAATTATTGAACAGTCCAAGTCTCATGCGGATATATTTACGGTGGACTGCTGGTTGTGAACACAACTGTGAAAACACTACATAACATCAACATGAAGCGTGTCAAGCGTGTCAAACATTTGCACCAGAGCACAAGTTGTGCCGTTAATGAATACTGTTGCTAAAGAAAAGTGTCTGAGAAGGGAAACATGACAAACCGGTTTATGTGTGTGGAGACAAACCGAGATCTCCTGAGCACTTCCTCAGCACTAGCTATACCATCGCAAACACACATACAGTGCATCAGATGATCGGCCTCGAATGAATATGGGTACCATCAGAGACTTGAGCAGGAATATGAATATCCCCCAACATCAATTTGAAAAGGGTAATGCAGAATATCAGTGATGACACGTGTGTTGGCGAGGCAGGTAAGGCAGGGAATCTGGAGCAGGCGGCGCGCAGGAACAAAGAGCGCAGAGAAAAGCGAGCGACGTGCCACTTCGCCTTCCATTCAGCTGGAAAATTGTAGGCATCCAAATGGCTCATAATTTCAATTGCAAGGCGCACCCTAATCTTCCCTGATTCAAACATAGATTTCTGATGCTTTTGTGTGATTCATTTCATCCCACTGTATATTTCAACCTGTGCTGGCACAAGCCAACAAAGAGGTCTGATTGTTGAGCATAATAGCAGGCTTTGTCAAGGTGTTTTTTCTTTCTTGTCTTTTTCTTGTTGAATACTTCAATTTATACCGCAGACATTCAGGCTATATATCAGCAGTATATCAAGGCCGGTTCATGGAGCATGACAAGCCTGCTGCTCATCACTCCCCAGACTAGATCTTCACATTTCTCTTGATCCGAGGGGCACCCTTGGAATTGGCAAATTTCAAAGTTGCTTTCCTGCTGTACTCCTATTCTTTACCATGGTGAAATCGGCAGGGTGAACATTTAGGCCTTTTGATGACGGGAGATACGAGGACAGAAAATATGTGTTGGCTCTTAAGATACCATGTTATAATACATAGTTCTGGTTCTGGATTCTGATTGGTCAATATGGTATTGTTGTGGGCCATGAAAAATGTCTTTGAATTTGGAGATTATTCTTTGCAAGAATCGGGTTATATTTCACTTATTAAGTGTTTGTTTAATTTGTCTGTTACATGTTATAACAGATTAATAACGTAGTAATAACAGTCAATAATGTGTAATTATTAGAAACTACTGCTGAATCAAAATAATAAACCTATAGTAAGTATACTATATATATACACACACACATACACACACACATACATACATATATATATATATATATATATATATATATATATATATATATATATATAAAACACAGTTTCACAGTTTGTAATCGTATCACTCTGCTTGCAGTACTTCTTACAGCGAGTGTAACGGCGGACGTCCAAATCCAGTATATTTTTATAAATATTAACTTTTTTGTGTCACGGAATGTAGCTTCAAGAGGTTTCCAGGTGAGAATATACTTGTTTATAGTTCAAATATGCAGTTTGTTAATAAAGAAAATGTCTATTTGAAAATTTGCTTCAACGTTTCTGCTATTTTTAACAGAAAAGAATGCAATGAGCCCGTAATCACGACTTCATAAGTGGGAAATAGGACATTTCTGATAGCATGTGAAGACAGCAGAGAAGCGCTCTCACTCTGCACAGTGGAGTGGATTGTTTTGTTAACTTTGTGGTTTATTATTTTGAGTCATTTGGGACATGGTAACACACAGCCCTCTCACAATATGTTGCTTTACAGATCAATCACTCTTGCCGCTCAGAAATGTACATGCAATCATGCTGCATGTATAACTTGTATTTCTATAACACACCATAAAATATTTTCTATAAAAACGTTAATACCCTGGCAGTGGCATATAGCTTTGTTATTATATTTAATTTGATTACATTAATGTTATAAGTTGAGATTTACAATAACTATTTTAACTGCTACTATGTAAAATGAATACTAAAAAAAAGAAAAGAAAAGTACCTTATTTGTTTAAAGTGTTTGCAACCAAATGTTATTGCACTTTTGTTCATATAGCAGTACTTTTAAATTTTAAAAAAGTGCACAATACACTAATTTTGAATGCCTTATTGAATTGTGTGCATAACAGTGCGATTAATCGCAAAAAAAAAAAAAAAAATCATGCAATTAATCGTGATTAAATTTTTTTTATCGTTGCCCAGCACTAATATGTATAAATAAATAAATAAATAAATATATATATATATTGGAATTGGAAGTTACAAGACGCATCCTTTGTGACTAAGAAGCAGCATAAGAGAAAACAGCCCGAGGGCCCTCCGAGAGGTGGGATGGAAGATGGGCCCAGTAGGACGGATCAAGAGGTAACGACAGGTACAAATAACGACAACGAGAAAAGACTCCAGAAATGTAGTTGTGGATGGGAGAAGGTGACATCACACAGGGGTCTACATATCCATCAGGGGAAGATGGAGTGTAGAAACCAGACAGACCAGCGACCTTGCACTGCTCAAGCAGGTCAGACAATAGGGACCCAAAACCGGGATTGCAACCACAGTGCCGCAGGACCCAGTGGCGCTGAGACGTCTGAAGAAGTTGAAGGAAACCCCATGATGGAGAAGGCACCCAGCAAAAACAAGGTTATCAATCCGCCAGAAGTACATCCCACAAAGCCAGTGACAAAGCAACCAGGTCGGCACAACAAGATTAAGTGGCCTAAGGCAAATGAGCGGGTTGCTTGGCAGAATCTCAACGCTGACCTGAGTCAACTGTTAGAGCTTACGTTGCGAGGCAGTGTCGACAACAAGCTTGACAGCCTTGGGGAGATCATCTTTGAAGAATGTAAGGGGAGGTTTGGCGAGGTCAGTAGGAAGGGGCCTACAGCCCCAAGGAAAGGAAGGAGAGAAAGGGAAATTGAGCAGCTAGTCAGAGCCTAGCACCAGCTCCGCCGGAACTGGAGGAAAGCGGCACCCGAGGAGAAAGTTGGCCTGAAGGTGCTGTGGGATGAACTCAAACAAAGCCTTGCCAAGCTGCGAAGAGTGGAGAGGATCAGGAGGAGGAGGAGGAAAAGAGAGAAGGAAAGAACCAGCTTCCTCAGAGATCCCTATAGGTTTGTCAGAGAGCTGCTAGATGAGAAGAGGAGCGGGAAGTTGGATATTAATAAGGAGGAGCTGGAGGAATACATCAAGAGTCGGTATAGTGATAAGAGACAAACTACACCGCTTGGCTCCCCAGGATATGTACCACAGCCAGCCTTACCAACAGTATAAGCTGTACAAGAACTGCCCTCAGGTGGCTAAAGTACCATGGAAGCTCATGAAAACTGCTTGGAAGAAAGAGCAAGTCTCAGAAGAGTGACAACAAGCTGTTGGTGTGTTCATTCCCAAAGAGCAGAACTCCCCTTCCATCAATCAGTTCAGAAACATTACCTTGTTGAATTTGGAGGGTAATATTTTCTTCTCTATTCTGGCAAGGAGAATGAGTGACTTTATCATGAGGAATGGATATATTGACCCAAGCTGTCAGAAGGCCGGAATTCCAGGCTTCCCTGGATGCATCGAGCACTCTTCTGTGATTTGGGATCAAATTCAGCGTGCAAAGAGAGAGAAGAGTGACCTGAATGCGGTGTGGCTAGATCTTGCCAATGGATATGGCTCAGTGAAGAGCTATATGCGTTGATAGAATAAGCTGATAGAATTTGCCATGGAATTATTTTACATCCCAGGATGTTTGCAGAACATCATCACTGGATACTTCAGCTACCTGCACATGTGCTTTACACTCGAGGGCTACACGACAGGTTGGCAACAGATGTAATGCAGGATTGCCATGGGGTGTGCCATCTCCCCCATTCTATTTTTTTAGCCTTCAAAGTAATCCTCAAAGGGACTAGGCAAGTTGCCAGGGGCATCAAGCTAACATCAGGCGAGAGGCTTCCACCATTGAGGAGCTACATGGATGATGTAACAAGCATCCTTCAGATGGCTCCATGCATGACCAGGCTTCTCAAGTGCTTTGATGAGCTGCTCAAATGTGCAAGAATTAAGAGCAAGGCTGAAAAGTCAAGAAGTCTCTCGATAATGAAAGGCATGTCAGGACCATCATTTTTGTCAGAGGGGAGTCCATTGAGTAACCATTGAGAAGCCTGGGGAGGCCTAGGCTGGGGAGAGCCACAGCAGCTCTGGTCTAAAGCCACCAAGAGGCAGCAGAAGACGATGGTGGTGGATGACATCACCAGACTGGAGCAGGAGCGCTTCCATGTAAAGGCAATATCCCAGGGCAGTCAAGGAGCCTGGACACGATGGGACGTGACTGTGAACAGGTGCATCACCTGAGCAGATATCTGGAGGATGCCACAAGCCAGGCTCAGCTTCCTGTTAAGGTCAACCTGTGACACCCTCCCATGCCCCCGGAACCTCACCCAGTGAGGGGCTTCCCCCTGTGTGGGGCTTCCCCTGTGTGGTAACATCAAGGCAAGCATCCAGCATATCTTATCAGGGTGCAAAGTGGCAAAGTCTGGTAGCATGCTCCAACCTCCTACTCAGAAAAGGAACACCGTGCTCACACCGGGCAAAGATTGGCAGATGTTGCTTGACCTCAGGAAGCAGCTGGTCTTACCAAGAGAGACTGTGACAACTACCCTCCGGCCAGACATCATCATGTGGTCCACGGTAGAGAAAAGCGTCCTCCTCATTGAACTTACCATCCCCTGGGAAGAGGGCATGACAGCAGCCCACGAAAGGAAGCATCTTAAGTACTCCGAGCTGGTAGCGGTGTGCCAAGAGGCGGGCTGGAGAGCCAGGGTCTACCCAGTGGAGGTCAAGTGCTGGGGTTTTGTGGGAAGATCAGCAGTCCAACTGCTCCATGGTGCAGGAGTGGCAGGGTCAAACCTGTGGAAAACCATAAAGGAGCTGGGAGAGGAGGCAGAGAAAGCGAGCTATTGGCTGTGGCTCCGGGAGAAAGCACAACGGGTGGGGGCCAACACCCTTGTAAAGGTAGCTATTGGGGGTGGCAGGGAGATGTCCTCTATATGCCAATGCCCCCCCGCCCGCCAGGAAGTGTACGGGTATAGGGGGCGAAACATCAGTGATCGGCACCCTCCAGGTGACCTATTGGCAGAGGTGCGACAGGCCAAAAGCCAAAACAGAAACAACACCTCACCTGTGTAATGATATATATATATATATATATATATATATATATATATATATATATATATTAAGGGTGTCAACGTTAACGCGTTAACGCATGCAATTAATAAAACAAATTTGAAGAAATTTTTTTCAACTTCTTCCCGTCATCGCAGCGCGGAAGGTTATCTATCATTGTGTGATGAGGGTACAGCGAGCCAGTGTTGCCAGGGTAACGACACAAGTGGGTTATTTTGAAAATACAGTCGCGGGAAAAATTACAGAGCCATGGGTTGCAGTTATTTGGGCTACTTTTATAATGTACCGCGGCCGCCCAAAGTGTATATAGACAAATTAAAATGAAAATAGATATTTTTACTAATGTGTATTATACTTGGAATGTATCCCTAGCAACTTAAGAACGGAGAGGCGGTTGTAACATCAAACAATGTGAGTTTCAACCAGAGCATACATGTTAAGGCTTTTACACAGTAGAAATAAACATGACAACAGCCACTATAGATTATATAAGATAATAAACACACAATTACGATAGGATATTTGTATGTGATTTTCTGGAGATGAATGTGTACATCTGAAATGCTCATTTGCGCAGCGATATAAAAGGCTATAAATAGCATATTTTAACAACAGTAATTAACGACCAAATTTCACATGTCATCGTAAAAGGAAGTTATTACAAACACTCGATGGTGGTTTGAAGTGAGTTCTGAGTAAAAGTTTCCTATTAATCTCATTTTTTTTTTAATGTAGCATGATGCTAATGTTAGCTCTAATGCAGCTGCAGAACGGGTCCAATTCTTCTTCATAATGCATTTTGTCACAATACTTCACGTAAGGACGCAAGAAATGTTTTGTTGTATTTATTTACAAATACTTTTGATAATAGTTGGGTAAATGTATACTGGGATTGAAGCGATGTGGCGTGGTAAACGTTTTATTGCCAGTATAAAGGCTGATAATGGCTGAATAAAAACAAAAGAATAATAAGGATTATGTCTCATACCTGGCAGAAGTGTGAAAGTTTCTGTTTTCTTAAACTAGTTTGTCATGCATTTCTTTTTCAACACATTTACAGGAAAATTATATTTTAAATTTGCGATTAATCATGAATTAACACAATTATTTTTTTTTTTTTATCGATTGACAGCACTAATATATATATATATATATATATATATATATATATATATATATATATATATATATAATAAGATTATTTGGAGTACATTTTATAAGACAATACTATAATACTATTTTAGTCTTTCAAGAAATTACATTTCTTTGTAAATATTTGTGATATTTAATCACAATTTCTGTATTAAAACTTTTTTCAAATTCTACAGCATGTTGTTTTCAGTGTACTGTTAAATAATATTACTCAGTACTTCTGTGCATAATTATATATGTATATATGTAAAGACAATTTAAAATAAAATTTGAAAAATTTGAAACAATCTATATCTAGTGTAATAATTAAATTTAATGGATTTGATAAGGGGAAAAAAAGATTAAGAAAAACTTATGTCCTTAATATTTTAATTATAAAGTAACTGTTTTGTAAAAGTAATAAGACATTTGCAGCTGTGCTATATTGTTAATACAGTCAATCATCTGTGTGTTGTGACTAACAACAAATTTTATCCATAACTATATTTACAATATAGCTCAGTCTCTCATGCCATTTTGCTCAAGTAAATGTCAGAGCTGAGGTTCAGTGGTTTGTGAACGAGCTTTGCAGGTTTGATCACATTCCCCGTCTTTGTTCCCAAATAATTTCCTTTCACTAAATCACTAAAAGCCAAAAAGCCAATTTAGATACTGTAAAAACCTGGTCTAAAACTACTCAAAAGTGCTTAATAGCTCTACATTCATATTCAATTCAGTGTCGTTTTAATTGGACACTTGAAAAGAGCAGTGAATGTTATAAATATAAATAAATAAATACAAAAAAAAAAAAATATATATATATATATATATATCTATTATACTTTCTGTCAGCTGGGGCCCTTTGACATAAAATATTTTCTTGAAGTACCCCTTGAGATTGTATAATCATTGATGCTAATATTTCAATCATTTAATACAATGTTAATGACATTACATTTATTGACATTTAAAGTTTTTAGGAACCCAGTCAATTCAATAACAATAATAATAATAATAATAATAATAATAATAATAATAATAATAATAATAATAATAATAATAATAATAATAATAATAATAATAAATTCAATTATTATTATTATTATTATTATTATTATTATTATTATTATTAGGTTATAAAATATAAAAAAATAAAGAGTCAGTAATCTATTTATATTGCAATAATACAATTGTACTTTAAAATATAATATTTGATCGTTACAATATTCTCATATTAATTTATTAATACAAAATATTAAAACAGTTTTATTAATTTTAATCATTTTTTATTCTTCACTTTAAAATGTTAAACTCTCTGTTAAACTCCCTGTTAGACTACTTGGAGACATTTAAATGTTGACAACAGGTCAATATAAACATTATTATAAATATCTATATTGTATAATATGTATATTTATTAACCTATCATATTTATATCTGTAAATGGTTGAACAATAATTTCAAGTAATTTAATTGAATGCATTTATAAACATTTTGCCTGGCTTATACATCACATTACTAGATTGTGGCTTGTGTGTGGTTACACACAGAGCAATTTCAGAGGATAAAAACGCAGCAATAGTGTTCCATCAAAAATCCTGCAGCCAGGCGACTTCCAGTGGTAATGAACTTGTCAGCCTTGTGCCTGTAGAGTTCTGAGCCTGATGTGGTTGTTATTATTCAATTCAGCGTTGTGTTCACCCTCCATTCCCTCAACCGATTTTTCAAATGCCACACCGAGCCTCTTGTTTTCCAGCAATTCCTGTTTTCTGCTTACTCCCACTAGACCCCAGGTATTTTATTGGCCCTTGTTTAAAACAAATAATGTTTGCTGTTTGCAGCACCGCTGTGAATTACCTCAAATGTTAAAGCTCCAGATAAATGTTAGCGGGAACGTTATAGTTGCAGGGTTGCTCTTGAAAATGATTTACAATATTAAAGTCTTTTGTTTTTTCACTGATATTTGCAACAACATTGCATTAATTCAAAACAAGCATGGCTAAAATGCGAGAGGGCGCTTGGTAAATTGTTTAGCCTGTCTGTAACAATACAATACAATAAAAAAGTGCAGGTTGTTTGTGATAAGCTTCATGTACTTCCATCCCTTCCTACAGAGTTCCTCAATGCCATCTGAAGATTACAGGCTGTGATAGTTTCAGCCACAGCTGTTTTCAGTGAGCTTCTAAATGCTCAATTTTCACAAACAGCGTCTTTCATTAAATTCACCACAGCTACAGTGGCGATTAACTTCATTATTACCCCGTATATAAGGAGATAAGGAAGCAAAATCCCCTTAACAACAGTTTAGGAATATATGCAGAAGGACTACCGTACAGATGTTGATTTTGTTTTTTCCGGACCTCAGTATGATAAAACGTTGCATGTGGGCTGAGCAAAGATTCTGCACTCTTCTAACAAAACATTGCGGCATGTCAAGCGTCAGGCGTCCGAGCTGTCAGTTTGGTAGCCTGCTGTATGTCAGAGATCAGAGAGAATAGAGTGAACAATTTGTGCTGTGCAATGAGCATGACTGCTGCTTCTAACAATTGTGCGAGAATCTGCTCTGAGATACTGGATTGTAAGACAAAGCATCCGGCGCTTACATTGGGACTGATTTCCCACAGTTACCTTTGATTATGAAATTAACATATCGAATATAGGTCAGATCGTGTCTCTAATTGGGTTCTGATGTTTAGCAGGTGGAGCTTTTATTTGATTACTTGATAATAGGGATGGACGGTATGACGTTATGTCCAACAATGGCAGGTTGCCAAGCAACATTGCAACATCAAAATCAATTTTAACTCATTTACAGTCACAAGTGTGGGGAAGTCAAATTAAACTGATTTAAAATTCAAATAAATTCATATAGCTATACGTTTTAATTATTTCAATTCTTTTCAAAGCAAACGTAGAATGACAAAGCCTTAAAGATGGATGGATAGAGAAAGAAATGAAGAAATAATTCATCCATTTTCAACAATCATTTTATATCACTGATTATTTTGTAATAGTTCGGTGTAAGTGGATTCATCATGGATGGCTTTGAACAACACTCATTATAACTTTTAATATTATTGTTGTTGCAGTTATCATTATTGTTATTATTGTCAGTAGTTAGTTCTAATTTTTTTGTTTGTTTTTTATCCAAGTGTGTAAAAAAGGCCTTTATGGGCAGGTTTTTAATAAAATTCCAAGTTAATGGATTTTCCTCCTCTAAGTGGTCTAATGGTGTTTCTGGTTGTCGTCCAAAATGCATTCACTGAGGCATACCAAAATAATTTCAGCATTAAATGTTGAACTATATATTATGGCAAGGGCAAGGGTCTATTAGTATTACCCTCATATGATGCTGGGGGTGGGAGTATGGGCGTCCCTGTGTTATCTCCACATTGTTTCGTGACTCTCTGCATTCATTTCTCTCTTGTGAGGCAGAAGGTTCCTCCATGAAGAGTGTTGAGCACAGATAAGTAATACACTTGTTTAAATTGACCTGAACAGGTAATGAAACGTGTCTCTGAGGACTCGCGTCAATTGCTCATGTGTGAATCCCAGTGAAAGTAAATATTAAATCATGTCAGGTTACATTAAAATTCACTGTGCATGCCTAAGTGGGGGGAAAAAGTGTGTGATCCGCTTCGAAAAGATGTTGCCGAATTTGCAGTAAAGATGCTTGAGAAAATCTGAAAGGACTGAGATGATAATATAACAAATGACAAACTCCAAAAACTATTATATACGGGTGTGGAATTACAAAAGAAATTCATTTTTGGATGAACTATGGCTAAAACAAACGTTTAACCCTATATTCGTCTTCACTGTTTAAGTGGTCTTGCTTTGTTTGTTCTGTGAAACTGAATGATGCCTCAAATCATGCTGGTTGATCAGCATGTGTTCAGTATTGCTTTTCTAAACTTATTATATTTGCCTTGAAGATGATTAAATAGCAAAAGATTTAGTCCATTAGACTTGCACTGAAGTACTTTTGACTTTGATCATAGGGATAGTTCACCCAAAATTGAAAGTTCTGTTATAATTTACTCACCCTCATGTTGTTCCAAACTTGAATACATTTCTTTCTTCTGTTAAACACAAAATAAGCTATTTTGAAGAATGTCGGTAACCAAACAGTTGCCAGTACCCATTGACTTCCATAGTAACTTCTTTTTTTTTTTTTTTCACACTAGGGAAGTCAATGGCTACCATTGACTCGTTGGTACCCAACATTCTTCTAAATAGCTTATTTTGTGTTTAACAGAAGAACAAAACTCAACATGAGGGAAAATGATGACAAACTGTAAATTTCTGGGTGAACTATCCTTTTTAGCTATCATCCAAAAAACCCAGAAAACACCCAGGCAACCATATAGTTAGTACTGCCCTGGCAACAACTGAAATCAGTTGCATTGTGATGCCCAGTTTAGCATGAGCAAACAAGTTTGTGTGGTGATACTGGGTTAACAAACCACTTATTCAAGACTCAAACCACACATGGTACTGTATACTGTTGCACATAAACATCCACCTTGCCAGACTTACTGCAGCATAACAGGTGGCAGGTTTTGAAAAAGCTTAGTCTGATAAAAAAAAAATAAATAAATAATAAAAAAAACAAAAAACTGTTCATGTAAGAAAAAAATTAAATTGGAGTGCCAATAATGCTAAGAGAAGGAACATTCATGCTTTAAAAAAGAGGTTCTAAACATCTAAACAGGCCTCTTCAGTGATTTCCCAGTAGTCCTCTAAATGTAGGCTCACTATACAGTGCTTTGATTACATATGGTTGAGTTTCAGAAGTATCATGTGTGGAGTTGACCTGTTTTTGTCTGCAATACAATTCTAAAAACAAATTCTGTTCCCCAGTTTCAGTCATGTTAATGTGAGCACTTTGTTAAAATGTTAGTGGTTCTGCTATTTGTGAGTACAGCGCGAGCGGACTGGAAGGTGGTCCCAAAGTCATCTGCTCATTATTGCGTTTGTTCCAGGGGGTGTGTGAGCGATCAAAGTAAGGCATGCTCAATTTCCATTTCAGTAGCTCCTGTCCTAGAAATTAGCCAGGGGTGTCCCAAATGACATGCACTGGACCCTCTGTCCATTTGTCTGCATTAAGTTTGCATGGGAATGGTCTCTTTAGTAATAAGTAGGCCAGTTTTTATATTTAGTCCCGTCCTCTTGCACCTTGAAAGTGGAGTAACCTGTTCACTCACCTGGGTTAATGTTGGCTCAGTCCCTGTGCTGTGTGCAGGTGAATCTGCTTTGGTTTCTGGATGTATGATGAGTATGTTTATAAGTAATTTTACCTATTATTGTTGAAAGAAAATAGTATAAAGGTTTCATTTATGTGCTACTGCATTTTGCAAATTTAACATGACAAATGAACCAGCAGTAATATCATTTCACTGGGGTTAACATCATAGAGCATCTTTTTTTTTTCTTCTTACAGTTCTGAGTTTAAATTTCACAATTTTGACTTTTCCAAGGTTTAACCTCCAAGGCTATGTCATTGTTTTTTTTTTTTTTTTTTTTTTTTATAATAATAATTAATAAATAATAATAACAACATTTTATCTCACAATTCTGACTTTTTTTTTTCTCACAGTTTAGTTTATACTTTGTATATATACACACATACCATGTTATGTCAATAATGAATAAATAAACAGAAAATATATATATATATATATTTTTTTTTTTATTAATTTATTTATTTTTCTACATGATATCAGAATAGTTGTCTCACCCTGACATTTTTTTTTATGCCCTGCAAAAATAACATTGATTTTAGTTCAGAAGCTAAAGACATAGACTAGTCATTATAGAACGGGTGGATTAGAAGTCACTGTATGTCTTAATAGCATTTGTAATGCATTTTGAATAAATTAAAAGATTCAAACTGAAAAATGAACATCACTTCACTGGCCCAATTGTCAGAAATGTTTCTGAGATGGTGACGGGTTTCTGAGATGCCTAACTAAAAATGCATTACAGTGGGTTCATATGACTACAGTTTGAAAGATTTTTTGCTGCATACTTCATACTGTTTCAAAATAAATAACAGGCAGTATTCAGTAGGATACTGTGCATAAGCAGTACACTAGTACATAGCCTTACTTTGTCCAATAGCAATATATCACCTGCTGCGGGACGCACGCGCCTCGTCTTTTCGACAGATACAAGGCACAGTGGCTTCAGCTGACAGGCCATTTGTGTTAGTTCAATAATAAAGTCCTCTGTGCCACCGCAATGGTTCTTTCACATATCTGTGCTGACTGTTCATTGATTTTCAATACTGAATCTATTCTTTAAACTCAAATCTTGAAGAGATGATGGCACAGTTTCTGCAGTAACCCACTGTAAATTTAACATTTAATTTATCACTCCGAACCTGAGGACTCTGCGGTAGCCGGCATAGATTTATAGACATCTTCACCTTCACATTTCACACAACAGTAAAAGTGAAAAGGATTTGTCATTAAGACCCTTACGATTTCATTAACATTTATGAAGAGCAATGATGGCGGTGGTTAGGATGTTATGGCGGGAGAAGATGCACGGCTGAGAAGTCTTGCTACAAACGCAAACGGGAACCGGCAAGGTTAGCATAGATCGCTAATCAAGTGGAATGGGTAAACAATGTCACCCATTTGCTTGTAAAATAGGAATTGTTATTCACTGGCCAAACTCTGTCTAAATATTAATTGCTTCCCTAAGTGTAAAATCAATGGCAATTACACTAGCTTGAGTATTGGTAGTGCTTAGTGGTTATCTAACCTTGTGATCTCTGATTTGGAGATCCATTTTCATCGTGGGAGCGTTTGACCCTCAGGTAATGTCTAGGCCTGCTGCTGTTGGTTCAGGACTTGGGAATTAAAAGAGCCCCTCATGTCGCCTTAATGAAAATTATGCCCCTAAGCGATGGACGGGCCTATTACAATAAATCCCTGCACGCGCACACATACACCCACAATGTTTGGTTTCCCCTTCTCTCTCTTTGTCTTTCCCGTTGCCACTGTCTTTCACACACACACACACAGACGCACAAGCTTGTTTTCGGTTTTAAACCTTTAAGCCTTTTCTATCCTGTGAAGCTAAACAGTGGCTTGTGTCTCAAGTGGTTTTGTCAATACTCGGTTGAATAGAATGACAAACTGTAAGACACTTAAAAAACAACTTGAAAAAATGATCCGCTGAGATGTAGAACACAGTGGCTGCTCACTTTACACCTAAGATGTACATCAATTTCCTGTTTTTACAGTTAATTAACTCGCACTTAATTTCACAGAGAAAATGATATCATCATTTATTCAACTTTTTTTTCCCCATGGAATACAAAAGGAGATATTTGGAAGATTAATAATGTTGCTCTTTTCCATACAGCACAATTTTATAGTGAGCAGCTGAAGAAAAAAAAAAAAAAAAAATCATATTGGCCTGTGTCCTCAATTGTTATTTTCACATTTTTAAGTTTGGTGTGACTGATGCAAGTTAAAAAAGCTCAACTTCTGCCATGGAATGAATGAATGAATGAATGAATGAATGAATGAAGTAACGTTGACTTATCTCACAATTTAAGGCCCGTTCACACCAGGAACGATAACTATAAAGATAACTATATTAGCATCCACACCAGCGGACCATATCGTCTGTTTATTCTCAGCACATACTCGTCTTCCTCTTTAAATTCTCAAGCTTGTGACAGCAGAATGGATTCTGATTGGCTGTCAATATTTTTATCGTTCATCAGCTGAAAAAAAATAAAATAATAATAATTCTGAAAGTGATTCCAACAATATTGTTTCTTTGTGCCTTTATTGTTATAGTTGTGGTGTGGAATCTGCTATTTTTTAATACTGAGAACGATTTTTACAACTATATCTTTATAGTTATCTTTATAGTTATCGTTCCTGGTGTGAACAGGCCTTTAGACTATTTTCTCACAATTCTAAAATGATATCTCACAGTTTCGTTTTTTTTTTTTTTATTGTCAGAATTGCTAAATACAAACTTTATATTGCAATTGTGTGTTTATATTTCACAATTTTGACCACAGGGCTTATGATTCAAATAAACTATTTTTCTGTTTCATTCGGCTGCTTTTATATTGTGTTTTTGTCCTATATGGAGCTTGACAGATATGCTTGTTATTGTTACAATAACTATATGAAAAAGAACAGCATGAGGACTCTTCAAAAAATCTTCTTTTGTGTTCCACCAGAAAGATCTGGAATGATGAGTAAATGATGACAGAAATTATTTTTTGACAGAGCCATGTCTTTAGAAAAACGATAGCAGAGATGCAGAACACTGTGTCCTCTCACTTCATACTTGTGATTTATGTCTCTCCATATTTTACAGTCATTTATCTTGCAGTAATGTAATTTTGTGGGGAAAAAACAGTGCCATTTTTTGCCTCATTGTTGGCAGTGATATCCTATTTGTCCCCTGTTGCTCCTCACACCAGACACACCTCTTTCTCCTTAATTTTATTACAGTCCTTGCAAGATTTCCAGTTGACTTATTGGATGTTTCCCATACAAATTTAACCAACAAAAGATGCTGTAACATTTGCATACAGAATTTTGATTGTGGTCTTTTCTTTCCTGTATCTATGGTTTAAACCTTAATTGATCATTGTCCAGCTCAGATCTGTATTATTAATCTGGGAAATCTATGTTTCTGTCACGGGACTGTGGTTGTGGCGTAAGATTAACTTAAATATAAATGAATGACGAGACAATGAAATGGCTTCAACGCACTTTTCCCATTTAATGAACATCATAACATTAATCACGGACAAATACAAAGGGACAACTGAGGACTTTTAAAGGAGAGAGAACAACAAAAAAGCAAACAACGTAATCAAACTCAGGTGGGGACAATGACAGATAATTAGCTAACAAGGAATGGAACTAAACCAAATAAGGACAACGGGGACTAGGACGGGCAGACACGTTACAGTACCTCCCCCTCCCAGTAGGCGCGTCCCGCGCTGTAACAGTACAACCGGGGAGGGGGGTGGGCGCCCTGGATGCCGGTGCGGGACTGGGATACCAAGGAGGCATCCTGGGAGGAACAGGAGACTCTTAGTGACCATGGCGGGTCAGGGGACTCCGAGGGCCATGGCGGGTCAAGGAGCTTGGGAGGCCTAGGAGGAGCAGGGAGCTTGGGAGGCCATGGAGGATCCAGTAGCTTGGGCGCCCAAGACAGAGCAGGATTCATAGGGGAATAGCCCCCCTAAAAAATTTTAAGGCTGAAATTAGGGGCTTTCAATCTTAGCACGGACTCTTGGGGGCGCTCGGGCAGCGTGGAGCTAGGGAGGCGCCTTCGTGGCGCAGGCACAGGGGGGGCGCTCTTGAAGCGTGGACTCTTGAATGCGCTCGGGCAGCGCGGAGCTAGGGAGGCGCCTTCGTGGCGCAGGCACAGGGGGGGCGCTCTTGAAGCGTAGACTCTTGAATGCGCTCGGGCAGCGCAGAGCTGGATGGGACCAGCAGAGATACAGACGAGCTGGACGGGACCAGCTGAGGCACAGGAGAGCTGGACGGGACCAGCGGGCTTGCCATACTTCTTGGCAGGCTTGGCAGGCTTGCCGTACTACTTGGCGGGCTGGCCGTACTACGTGTCGGGGATGATGGCTGACGAGGGGGGGGCCGCGGAAGACGAGTTGGTTCGGCTCGGGCCCGGACGCTTCCCAGTGGTGTCTGGGAGGTCCACGGGACGGTGGAATGTGGCCCCGAGCCGGAACATCTCAATAATGGCGGAGTCCGGCAACGTCGCTATCGCGGCAAGTTCACAGAACTCCCATGTGAACTTATAAAAGGGGAGATCCAGGAGGGCTAGGGCGGCGACAGCTTCCACGAACTCCATTCTCTGCTAGGGTCCGTGATTCTGTTACGGGTCTGTGGTTGTGGCGTGAGCGAACTTGAATATAAATAAATGACGAGAGAATGAAATGGCTTCAACGCACTTTTCCCATTTAATGAACATCATAACATTAATCACGGACAAATACAAAGAGATAACTGATGACTTTTAAAGGAGAGAGAACAAAAGAGCATACAACATAATAAAACTCAGGTGGGGACAATGACAGATAATTAGCTAACAAGGAACGGAACTAAACCAAATAAGGAAAACGGGGACTAGGACAGGCAGACACGTTACAGTTTCCTTCATAGCTCTGCTTATGTGCTGTCCGTCTGCGGTCTTTACAAGCAAGTGAGTGATGCATTCATTTATTTGACCGAGAAACTGAGAGTGAGATGAATGGAAGTGCTAATGGAAGGCTCTCTCCAGGTATTATAGACAATATTGCTGCACATTAATAAACTTTTTGAGCATTAATATAAATTAATCTGGCCTTTCCTTCCCCAATGGTACAGTATGATGAAATTAAGCAATACAGTGGCTCTGCTTTATTGTGAATATAGTAACAGCAGAGCACAACTTCAGGTGCTTATTGGTTTTATAACATGATTACATCATAATAAATATATTAAGTATGCAAATTTTTATCAAAATGCATTTAAACTACGGTTTGAATAGGTTTTTTAATGAGCTAACTGTTACTACTGTATGTTGTCAGTGCTTGGTAGTAACTGAATACATAATACGTAAATGCGGGATTATATAGTACATAATTGCATTTCATAAAATTAAGTACTTGTAATTAGATTATATTGCATTTCAAAATACTCATAATCAGACTGCAGTTACTTTTTTTGTTGACTGCATGATTAAATACTGTATTATCCACACAATAGTAGTGAATTATGAATAATTTATTGATTATCCCTAATTCTTCTTTTTCATGTTTTAAATGCTCCTTTTTAAAATAGCCTACTGCTTATATGGATTCATACATTCTTCCACATATGGCTTTAATTACACAGAAAATAAGAGGCCACACAGAATTTGACCACTGGATTTACAAAAATCATTTCAATTTTAAGAAGTGTTTTCTCAACACATCAACATTGCTGATGAACTACTGATGAACACATTAATTTTTACTTGGTTAAATAACCCACTGAGTGATAATTCATGTATTGCTGTGTATTTGGAAGGTTTTTGTCTTTCAAACACATTAAAATGCACACATTCATCTTGTTTATGATTCACATGATATATTGCAGAGATTATTAAACCATTTTTGTCAGCCAGACCTCTTTCACCCAATATATTTACTTGAAAAAGTAAATCTCCCTTGAGATTTTAAGGTAATACGTTAATAATTAAGTAATACATTTGCATGTTTACAGCTCTCTGATGTTGGTTAACGGTCACATGACATGCAGTTAAACAAATAAAATGTTTCATCTTTTTAGTAAGTTTATTACTTAGACTTTTGTTATTTAACAAAAATTTATTTTAGTTTTATATTTTTATGATTTAATTAATTACTAGCTTTTTGTTAAACCCCCTGCAGTTCCTTCATAAACCACAGTATGGTTGTTGACACAATGTAATGCTTAACGCACCTCATATTTTTAATAAGGACAAATGGAATATATTTTCTTTCTCTTTTTTTTTTCTTTATATCAATACGGTACAATATTGTCCTATTTCAGTCATAATCCTAAATCAATGTGAAAAAAAAAACAGTTAGGTCAAAAGTCATCAAAACGTTTTGAAAAAGTAGTTAGATTACATTACCTAAAATGTGTAATGTAATGGATTACTAACGTTACTAACTACAATTTATGTCATGTAATTTGGAATCAGTAACGGACTACAACTTGTAAGTAACGTATGCTGCACTGTGTATTGTACATTTTAGCATGACTGGAACACTGTATTGACCGATCAGCATCAGTTGCATTATGTGAATTTATCATAGAAAATGTATTCACAGTTACGTGATGTGAGTGTTGAGATCAGGAACACGGTGATGTACTTAAAGCATCTGCTAATGAAAAAGTCTGGCTTTTCGCCTGCTGTGCGCTACCTTCTCTTTCTCTCTTGATGCATATGGATGCCAATGCCCAGATTCTGCTCCGGGTTCTTTCTCTGTGTGTGTGTGTGTGTGTGTGTGTGTGTGTGTATGTGTGCGTGTGCGTGTATGTGTTTTGGGTCCATTATTTTTTTGGCCTGCGCCCTTCATTGTTCTGCAGAGTTTGGCAGAGGTTACCTGGCACAATATGACCAGGGCGTCTGGCACCCAGAGTGAACCACCTGCATTCAACAATAGAGTTACTCTGCTGATATGGAAGGGCTGTGGTGTAGCAGTATAATATCAGAGGTGAACCCGTATTTGCAAAGTTATAGCTGCACTATATTTTGTATTCTGAAAGTTGACATCTGTATAGGCACATAACTTATGTCTTGACTACAAAAAAGCAATTGAACATTTCCACTTGGTATTGCCCAGGAAAAATACTGATACTGTTCAATGAACACATGCTGACCTTTTGTGACAATGTGCCCCATTGGGCGACTCTCACTCTATATGGGGTAAGGAATCACAATGGAAACCTGACGTTTATTTAACTGATTTGAGAATACTTTTGTTGAAATATGAAATACATTTTGAAATAGCAAAGTAATCATTCACAGCATATTTATCATTAAAACACATATTTATAATTATCTAATCACTTTTCGGGCAATTGAAATATTGTATTACTGTGAAATATTGTTCTAATTTAATATTTGAATATATTAAAAAAAAAATTATTACAGAGTTGCAAAGCTAAATTTTCATCAGCCATTACTCCATTACTAACTTGGAAAAACATATTCTGCTTACTATTGTTGTGTAAACAACAACAACTACAAAAAATAATAAAATAAAATAAATAAATAAATTATTTGAAATAGAAATTATTTGCAACAATGTAAATGTCTACTGTCACTTTTGGTTAATTTGTTGCATCCTCACATAATTAAATATTAATTTCTTAAAAACTAACAGACAAACAAACAAACCTTACCTAATCCGACATTTCAAACCACACATATGACATTTAAATAAAATATAACAAATGTGCTGCATCTTATCTTGCTAATATTTCATCTATTTAAATCCATATATCACGTCAAGCAAACAATTTTATTTTATTCAACTAAAATATTCCAGTTGTCCCTTAAATTAACATTGAGTAACTTAAAATTTTTAGTTTAGTCAACTTGAAATTTTAAGTCAGTGCGGTAACACATTTTTGGAACATTTTTTTTTTTTTTTCCAGTGTTGACCGAGCCTGAAAGACAAACTTTTCAGTTATAATCGTCATAATAAAGTGGACACAGATTTGTCACTTATACAATATGTACTGTATACAATTGTGGTTTTATTATGTTCACTAATTTAGCAGGTAGCTATTAAAAATATGGTATGTTATACAAAATATATATGTATGATATATTTATCCCCTTTGTATAAGGGAGGGTGAACATTATATGTCACTTTTTTGTTTATGTCCCTGTGTTTGTCATCCTGTCAAGTGTTTAATGTAATAGTGCAGTGTTTCAGAAAAAAATAAAATAAAATAAAAAGTAAAAAAAATAAAAAATCCCTGCAATGCTAGAGATATGGAAAGCAAGTGAGCCACGGAGGGCTGGAAAGAAACACAAAAGCTGTGTGCGAGAGGGAGTGTGAGAGGGAGGAACAGAGCGAGCGCTGTGATAAATTGCAGAAGCGAGAAAACGAGTCACTTGAGCATAAAATTAGATTTTACAAATGTGTTGTTACCTGACAGTTATTTGACAGAGAAGATATCGCAACATTGGAACGTATATGAATATTGCTAATCATACTGAATAAATGAGAGGTCGGGGGCTTTGACGGGGACGGATCTTAATTTATCCCTCTTTATCACTGCAGACTTAAACTTGTGCTTGATTGGCTGCTGTCATTTATATGGTAATTTGAAATGCTCTGTAACAGACTAAAATCCTGGTTTAAAAAACCATGAAACGCTCTTCAGATAACCGCTATCACATTGTTAGTGGGAATGGACGTTTTGGACGAATGGAGGTTTTTCAGTGAAGCTTTGAAATGCTGAGAAAAAAAAGGTGGCTATTTAATATTAATATTGTGTAGTAATAATAATAATAATAATAATAATCTTTATTTATTTATTTATTTATTTATTTATTTATTTATCAATCAGAGATACAAGAGTTGAAACACAAAAGTAAATAAATACATAATAATAATAATAATAATAATAACTTAATATGACTTAATATTGTGATTTTTCATTTATTTATTTTTATTGATTTATTTATTTATTCATTCATTCATTTATTTAAATGCCATCAAACATGGCACACATGGTATCGAGAGATGATAATATATTGTAAATTGTAAATAAATAAGGACACTTTTTGTATGTTCTGTTCATTTCCACAATAACCTAATATATTATCTTTTAAAAATATTATCTTTATTTTGGGCTTTGCTATGATATATGCAATTAATTGTGGTTAATTTGATTATGTAATGGGCATACCATGTAATTCAGTTGATTGAAATTTTAAATTGGTAGACAGTCGTAAATATATTTTCATGGAATAAGGTATAAAGGAAGGAACCTGCATTTCTCATGCATTTATGTTTGATATTTATGTTTATTAAGATGCTGACTTTTCCACTCATCTAGAACATCTAGAACAACATAATTTCAGTCATGCCTAATATATATATATATATATATATATATATATAGATAGATAGATAGATAGATAGATAGATAGATAGATAGATAGATAGATAGATATAGATAGATATAGATAGATAGATATAGATATAGATGGAGATAAAAATAATAATAATAATAATAATAATAAAAGAACCATGGGCTTTAATCATGAAACGCAACCTGAACAAATGTGTGGAAGATTGAACAATCCAGTGATAAACTCATAATAAATGTGTGATTTCAAATATGCTAATGTTAATGTAATAAACATTTTCAATTGCAATAATGAAAGTATAAAATGATAAGAATGGAAAATGTTTAAACAAACAGAAAAAAGCTAAGCCAGTATTCTTTTTAAAAGCAGGTATAATACAACAAAAGTCAATGGGCAAAGGAATGTAGCTAGTTTCCAAATGACAGGGAATAAAACACCCAGCAATATACCAGAACAAAGTCCAGAAGAGAAAAGACATTGATAAAATGAGAAACAAAAGCATGAGTCTATATAAGCTAATAAACAGTCCTCCTCTCCTTCTGTTCTTTCAGAGCTTTTTATTGTATTTGTAAGTAAATATAGGCCAGAAATGCATTAGTCAATTTGTCGTATAATCTGAAAGTCATTATGTGTTATCAATCATGGCAGATTGAGTTTAAGGAATAGATGATGTCTGTTTCTGCCACTGTAATATGTCTGACTTCTGCACTCGTTCATTCGAGACAGATGCCGAGTTCTCCTCTTGTTTTCCTTGGGGAATAGACAGATGGAAGGGGATAACAGGGCAATACAGCGTCCCTTAATTGGTCAGTGTTGTGCACAATGCTGGTTGTTTGCCGTAATTGTTTAGTGTGGGCTATTGTCTGTTGCTTTCTCCTCTGCCATTGTGTGGCAGAGTACCTTCAGCTTCCAGGGAGCAGCGCAGCTATTCACAGGCATGCTGGGAAAGCGACCAGGGGAGTGGTGTGCTACAAAAGAGCTCCCTCTAGAAAAGCTCAGCTTGTGTGCAGACATTCATCCAAAACATAATGATATTGTCTCATTGTTGGGCTTTTGGCTGAGCCGTGCTTGGCTGTGTGTGGTGAGTGTGTAAGCATTCAGACTGGTACAGTATATTTGGGTACAAGGCACCGATAGAGCCGCCAGAACGCAGGGTCAGTGTCAGTTGACCCACGGCTGTAAACTTGCCTTGTGCATTAATGGATTTTTTTGGAGTCGTAACGTTATGAAAAACCATACAGTATGTTAGGGGAAAATACACTGCATTTTCTGTTTTTTCTTCTTTTCTGTCTCTCTAGACTTTTTTTTTTTTTTCTTCTCAGTAACACTTTATCATACCTTTGATTGAGTACAATAGATTTACCACATGATATACTATACCGCTTAACAGATAATTTGTTAGAAAGATAATAAATAAGATAACATAAATGTCATAATAATTATTTAACAGAAACGGCATAACAAATTTCTCCATGGAGCTTCTGGTTGTAGGTCATTGTTATTATTATTATTATTAGTAGTAGTAGTAGTAGTAGTAGTAGTAGTAGTAGTAGTGGTGGTAGTATTTATTTATTTATTTATTTGTTTGTTTTTATTATTTTACAGTTATGCTATTGAACAGCAAAGTATTTCATAAAATTTGTATAATAATAATAATAATAATAATAATAATAATAATAATATAACAATGATTTATTTATTTATTTATTTATTCTTATTATTTTACAGTTATAGTATTGAACTGCAAAGTATTTCATAATATGTTTACAATAATAATAATAATAATAATAATAATAATAATAATAATAATAATAATAATAATAATAATAATAATAATAATAATAATAATAATAATAATAATAATAATAATATAACAATGATAAATTTATTTATTTATTTACTTATCACATAGTAAGTCAAAGAGCTTTTATTTTGGTGAAAATTAAATGCTTTTCTTTTGTTGACAATAGATTTATAAAATTGGGAAGATGTTTGGTGCTTTGTTGCATTTTTAAATACACACTATATGTGACTTGCAGAGGTGGAGTTTGTGTGGAGCAGCATTTACTGTGAATCAAAACACTAAAACTCTGTTAACATGAGCTGCTCATGTGAAATATCACAGTTAAATATGCAGTGCATCAGATTAAGTGGTAATCACACTAAACCATAATCACATTCTCAGCCATTGTTAGAATATATTTAATAATAATAATAATAATAATAATAATAATAATAATAATAATAATAATAATAATAATAATAATAATAATAATAATAATAATAATAATAATATTAATTTAAAAAATAAATAAAAATAAAAATAGCCAGCTGGCGAGTAACACTGTTTCATATACTTTTTACTCATATTTTTGCACATGGCAAGTGTTCACTTTAGGCTCTGGTTATAACAGTTCAGACAGTGTTAACTTTGATTCTGTTTATTGCTGAACTTTTAAACCTTTTAAAATTTGCATGATGTTTTATTATGGGTAAAAAATAAATTGCAAGAAAGGCTGTTGTTGCTATGCTAAATAGGTTATCACCGAAAAATTTTGTTCATCTTTAAAACCCAAATGAAGATGTTTTTAATGAAATTGTCCCTCTAAATTGTTTGATGTCCCTCTATTCCACCAAAACTTTGATGCATCAAAACGTTCATAAAGACATCATAACAGTAATCCATATGAGCCGAACGGTTTAATCCATGTCTTCTGAAGAGACATGATCGCTTTATAAGGTCAACAAATTTAATATAGGCTTTTATTTGGAAGCGCAAACTATTTTTTTAGTTCTTCATGTATCATGCTGGCACATTTGAGCTTCCATTTACCATTAAATTGATTAAACTGATTAAACTGCTCAATTCATATTCTTTCATTTCATAATTAGCTTTTTTAAAGAATCCAAGTTTTGGATTTTCAGTGGATATAAATCTCTCAGGTTTTATAAAAATCTCTTCATTTGCGTTTCGAAGATGAATGAAAGTTTAATGGGTTTGGAATGAGATTAGGGTGAGTAAATGATGACAGAACTTTTATTTTTCTATGAACTACACTTAAATTCACCAAGACCTGAGCATACCATTATTTTTCCCCCCTCTTTTTTTGTTACCAAGCTTGTTACCAATTTATTTTACTTTTTAGGGTTCTGTTTTTTTTTTTTTTGTTTGTTTGTTTGTTTTTTTGTGTGCCAGCTCCCACAACATTCTGTTATGCTTCCACTAAAATATTTATATTTATTTTGCAACTTTTGAATTTTGCCCCACTCCTGCGCTCAAAATATAAGTAGAGATTGATGATGATTTATTTATTTATTTTTTGTCTAATTCCAATAAAATCTTGCTTTGGTTTCATGCTATTTTTTTTTTTTTTCTTTTTCTTTTTTTTTTTTTTTTAAATTCCCACACAATGCTTCAGACCTCACATTGCATTTGTCAAAATAGGCAAAAGGAAGGAGATTTTATCTTACATTCACATAAAATAGAAAAACATTGAGAATGTCTAATCTTGCGCCTGTAAACCAATTATTTTTTATTGCGCAATAGGCAAATTACATTTTGTACCGTAAAACATAGTTAATTTGAGTAGCTTATATTTTATTTTAGATATGTATATATTCGTACCTAAACACAGCAACTGAAAACTTGCCCGGTTTCACATTAAAAAAAAAAAAAATATCAGTATGAGATTTATTCAGATTTCATCACTAGCCCTGATGCAAATCACACACTAAGAATTTCTATAATTGTGTTGCTATTTACAGTCTTACTTTGCAGTGCTTTAAAAGCTAGTGGATTGTAGAGAGGTCTACTGGCAGCCGTATTAGTAAAGGTAGCAGCTGTAATGAGCACATGTTTTCTCTATCAGGCTACAACCCAAGAGATTAATTAGGCCGCCTTTGTAAAGCTGTTTCAAAACAGGAAACAACTTAATCGCAACTTAAACTGACTGGTGTTAGAGAAAGATGTGCAAGAAATCTGAGATCAAAAGTTACAGCTCAATTTACATTTAGCCCTTTAAAGACCCCGTTTAGCACAGAGCAGTACATCAGCGTAAATATCCTGCGCCATTAACTTGCCGTATCTGTTTGTTCATAGAGATTCTCCTGATCGGAAACAAAGCTTCTTCTCTGCCGTTTGATGGAGGAGTCGCAAGCGTTTTGCTTTATGGCTTGTATATCTGGAAACAGCCGCATTCATTGTAAAGCTATTCACGGGGCGTTTTTTTCTCCTCGCAGCAGCTGATCTCCCATTTTTATTAAATCTATTTTAGTGCTTCCGAGCAATGCACATTTTATCCTCTTAATAGTCAAATTAGTATATACTCCAGCAATTACTTAATGTACTCTAATGAGATTTCCCCACAAAACGGCAGGATTCATTTATTTTAATGCGCCGGGGCTCTTTCCAGGGAGTTTATGCATCATGTCCCTTCAGAAGTCAAGCAGCGCTGGAGTCATAAATAGTGTGCATGGCTCAGTGCTGCGCTGCTCTCTGGATTGTAGGCCTGTGATCTCCCCTGCAGCCTCGTACTTGAGCGCTTCTCCTCTGGGAGAATAACAGCGATGTTCAGGTCGTTCTTGACCTGTGCCGAGGACTGACTCAAGAACTCTTAAATATTCATGCATTCGTGGATCTACATGCTACGTACTCTAAAAGCAGGATTGGAAATATTAAAAAGGAAAGTAAAAAAAAAAAAAAAAAAAAAGCCCAAGGGTTCTTCTGTGTTTGGCATAGTGTTTATCTGGTATGCTTACGCGCTATAAAATTCAGCAGGCACTTTCCACGGATAAGGTTGGCGTCCCATTGCTGATCTTTTTTAAAGCTTTACAAGAACAAATCCCATAGTTTTGTTGTGACGTATTAAACATGTTAGATGGATCATTATATAAATTAACATGCATGAGTAAATCAGTTGTCTGAGCAATCCCTTCATAAACATCATTTAAATCAATCAATTAAGAAATCAATATTGTGATATAAAGGAAGGGGATGTGGACACAAGACAAATATTGACACTATTTATTTCATGCTCAAGCATTTTACTCCTGTTATCAAAAGTATTGTAAGAACATTGAGAAATAAAATGTAGGCCTATGTACATATGCTTATGTGTTGTATATATTTGCATTTATGGGAAATAGAAGTTTATCAATAAATATAAACCAATATTTGGTCTCAAACTAGCTTAATTTAGGCAACATATGCAACACTGTTACAGTACTTGCAACTGTGTCATATAGACAACTGTGTCTATATACACAAAAGCCAGGGTTGTAAACTTCTTCTTTTTTTTTTTTTTCAGTTACAAACAGTTACAACAATACAAACATTATTTGAAGTATTTTTTTTTTTTTAATTACATATTTTTACAAGTAATGACCTTTTTATGGAATAATGGTAATAAATAATAATAATAATAATAATAATAATAATAATAATAATAATAATAATAATAATAATAAATCTCTCCATGTTAAGTTCTACACGCTTTAGTTTCAGCCATTATTTTGTACTCTTCTTGTGGAAAGTGCTAATAATATTTTAAATCCCAAATAGCATGAACTGATAATATGTGAAATTGAATTTTGTACAACCGAACAAACTTTGCTCCTCCAATATTTCTCTCTGCTCATATGTCTTTGGCTTCCAGACCGTCATATCGCTGATATACTCTGGAAAGGTGAAGCAGGTCTAACAGCATTAATCCTCAAGGGCTGAAGATTGCTCAGTGTGCTCCAGATGTTATCATTTTATTGTTTTTATAGGATTCTATTGCACAGTAAAGTCAATAAACACAGAGTTTACTTCTCCATCTCTTCCATTGGTGGAATCTTGGCAGTAAAATGCATTTCTGAAAATCTCAGCAGATTGTTATGAAATGAATTTGCCCAAATGGCTTTAAACTTTCAAACTTCTGTGCAAAAACTCTATCCACAAGCTATAGGCCTGTGTATGGATCTTCTGTTTTTTTTTTTTTTTTTTCTTTCTTTTTTTTTTTATCAGAGAATGAAAGGTGACCTGCAGGCCTTAAGGAGGCAAGGTACCTTTGATGAAGCCATTTACTTTTCTCTTTCTCTCTTTCACTCTCCTCGTCTCCATTATGGCCTTGAACTTTAAAAGCCTGAGCTGTGACTGTCAGACACTCTTTCTTTCTGCTGAGCAGATCGAAAAGGGTTGCTTAAGTACACAAGCGAGCTAGCCGACAGCTCTAAATGCAAAACACCTCCAGAGGTTTGGATGTGGTGCCAGGCTTCATCTCCGGGTTCAGCTTTGGTTCATTTGACAGTGATTTCTCTTGTTTTTTTAGGTGGGATTTTTGAACAAATGGATGGACCCGTGGCGCTCGTCAGCTCCGAGGAACTGGCCTTTAAATTTGCAGTTAATAATATCAACAGAAACAGGACATTATTGCCCAACACAACGTTAACTTACGACATTCAGAGGATTAATATCTATGATAGCTTTGAGGCCTCCAGAAAAGGTGAGTTGTGTGAAAATGTAAAGGTTTGTGGCTGTGTTTAGACTACAAAAAAGTAATAGTTCTCCCAAAAATTTTAATTTGCTGAAAATTTAGACCCTCGAGTCATCCAAGATATACAGTATGTTAGTTTGTTCAAGGGAACAGATTAGAAGAAATGTAGCATTCCATCACTTTCTCACCAACGGATCCTCTGCAGTGAATGGGTGCCGTCAGAATGAGAGTTCAAAAAGCTGATGAATACATCACAATAATCCACAGGTAATACACACTACTCCAGTCCATCAGTTAATGCCTTGTGAAGTAAAAAGCTACAAGTTTGTAAGAAATAAATTCGTTTTTAAGGCATTTTAACTTTAAACAGTCACTTCTGGACAAAATGCCAGCACGTAATCTTTAATAACGCTTCCTCCAATAAAAAAGCCAATCTTCTTTTGTTCTGTATATACACCAGCATTTTTGTTTAGAACTCATCTACATTTTGTATGGCTTGAGGGTGAGTACATTTTCAGCAAATAAAAAATTTGGGGTGACCTATTCCTTTAAGTAAATGTAACCTTTAACTCTTACCAGTAAGTAACAACTTTTATTAACTCTTAATATATTTATTAGGCAAAAACTCACTTTAAAGACCTCATGTTCTGATCACAAACACAGTAAAAACAGTAATATTGTGAAATATTATTAATATTTAAAATAACTATTTCCTATTTGAATATATGTTTAATAAATATTAATATTCTACCAATACAAATTATGGCAGAATGAAACTTACCACCGCTTTGTCAAACGTACAAAGGAATATTCTGTATGCAGTGACATTTCTGTTTTGACATTTCTCACCACATGACCCACCGTCTGCTCTCGCCAGCGTGCGACCAGCTGTCTTTAGGTGTAGTTGCCATATTTGGGCCGTCTCACAGCTCCTCATCGAATGCTGTACAGTCTATCTGCAATGCCCTGGAGGTGCCACACATTCAAGTGCGATGGAAACACCACCCGATGGACAATAGGGATACATTTTATGCCAACCTGTACCCGGATTACTCTTCTCTCAGCTACGCTATCTTAGACCTGGTGCAGTTCCTCAAGTGGAAGACAGCTACCGTGGTTTACGATGACAGCACAGGTAAGAGATAATGGCTTTATGTCAGTGTGTCATTGTAAACTGTGTTACTTGATGAAGTCCTTGCAGCCAAAGTGGGACCGCCACCTTTAAAAGTGTATTTTAGACTCTGTACTTCAGTGATAAGAAGCAGAAGTCTCTTAATTTTCCTGTTGCTGTCAGAATTAGTCTTCAGGCCTCGATATTCTAGAAACAGTTTGCATCAAAGTAATCAAGCAATGCTGCTTCTGACAGGAGCGGGAATGGAAAGCAATTCATCTGAGATGCAAAACATTTGATAAAAACACATTTATTATTAAAAATACAACCAGGATAACTGCATGTTAAATTGAATGTCTGCTTTATAGTACATATTTTCAGAGCTGTGGCACAGAGGGAAGCATTTTGCTTTCAACATTTTAGTAGATCTACTCACAAGGGACCCAGGTTTGGATCTGATTTTCCTATCTCTTTCCATCAAAATTGTCATGTCATGTTTTTTTTTTAGCTGGTCCAAGATGGGCATTGATCTAACATGGTCTAGACCAGTTGTTCAACTTGGTCTTTCAATGGCAAGTACAAATTAAAGGGAATTATTCTGTTAAAAAAAGAAAAAAAAAGAAAAATTGATTGATTGATTGATTGATTGATTGATTGATTGATTGATTGATTGATTGATTGATTGATTGATTGATTGATTGATTGATTGATTGATTTTTTTCACCATTGGTCAGTAGTGCAGGGTGGACAATATAATAACATGAGTTCTTAGTATTTTTTTAATCATCCCACAATTGAAACTTTAATTTAATATTGACCAAATACTGGCCCATTAACTGCACTAGCCAATACATTGTATTGGTTTATGTCTAGTGATATCTGTGCGGTAGACCATCTTCCTCAAGGTGGTTACGGCTGTTAGGCCACATTCAACCAACAACATACCAGCTATCCTGTTCAAAACCTGCTTGACTCCCCTAGGCTGGTTTGAGCTGGTACTGATATACTAAGTAATTGACTCTGGCACTCAACTCTTCTTGTGCAGGTTTAATCAGACTCCAGGAGTTAATTATGGCTCCATCCAGGTATAACATCAGGCTGAAGATCCGACAGCTCCCTCTGGACACCACGGACACCAGACCTCTGCTCAAAGAGATGAAAAGGAGCAGAGAGTTTCGCATTATCTTTGACTGCAGCCATATAATGGCTGCCCAGATCCTCAAACAAGTGAGTTCATACTCTGTTAAAGTGATGCACACTCATATCATACTATCCACTGATGTTCTCTCAGAACTCACACCTGTTTGAAGTTTTAGTCCAGATCTGGAGAAGCTGTTTTGGATTTGGATCTGACATTTTAAATGAAATATGCTATATCTTTTGCTGGAGGCAGAATGGAGATGAAGCTACACATACATGTGAACATGTACAGTGGCCCCAAAAAGTGTTAACTGTTTATTTATGCTATCCTTAAAAACGTATCAGTGTCACTGCAAAAAGTCATTAAGTCATTTCTCTATTGGCACCCTTATAAAGGCCGGTATGAGCCGATACACATTGGATTTTTGAACCTGTAGCCCCTAAAAAGTCTCTATAACAAAGCAATGTGAATGCCTGGTTGCTAATGTATGTTTTAATTTTATGCAGAAACACCCAGTGCTATATGTTTGAATTGTGTATATTTTTAGAGCAACTATAATATTTTTTCAGTGCCAGAAAAAAGGCTTATATTTGAAATGAGGATAAAACAATAGATATGCTTCTCAAAATGAAGACTACGGTAATAGTATTTAGTCACTTTGGCGTTGTTACTACTGCTGTAGCTCTTGCATCATTTGATTGAAGATGCCATTTGCTTTGATGTTTTTTTACAGAGCTAAACATCAAAGGTTTGTAGGCACATACAAACGTTTGTTAGTTTTGCATAGCTTAAGTCTATGGCAGCATATATAATTGTATAGACACGTTGCAAAAGCTCAAAGTACAGTACACTTCAGTTTTGACTCGAATGCTTAGCATATGCTTACAGCTGAAGGTATAGTCTTTCAAAGTGTTTTATAAATATAATTGATAAAATGAAGTCATTTTTGTGAGATAAAAAAAAAATCAAAATTATGAGATGCAATGTCATAATGAGATAAAAAGTTGAAACTATGAGATACTACATCATAATTATGACTAAGTCAGAATTACAGAATAATTATAAGATAAAAAGTAGAAATTATGGCAAGTCAAATTATGGCATGTTAAATCATAATCGTCAGATAAAAAGTAAGAATCATAACATAAGAAGTGAAAAATATGAGATAAAAATGAATAATTAGAACATAAAAAGATTATTATTATTTATTTTTTTATTTTATTATTGTAAATTTTTTCATAGCGGTTTGATCTCATAATTGCAACCTTTTCTGCATAATTACAACTCATCAATTTAACTATTTAAAAAAAAAATACTTTTGAATTTTCAAATTTTCAACTTTTTATCTCAGAATTATTTATCATGCCATTATAATTTATCAAAATATTTTATTATGTTGTGCAATTATGTAAAATTGGGCTGTATATGTCACACAGACTGTATACATACTTTAAGCACTGTATGTGTATTTAAGTCTTTAGAGAACAGCCCTTAAAATAAACCAGATTTGACTAATTTGAAGTATCTGCCTCTTACTGCATTAAATATTTTTCCATGGTCAGCGATGTTGCCTATGGTATAATTAATTAATTAGGAGTGATTTAAGTGTCTAAAGACTTACTGGGGCCAATATACAAACACTACTTCGTATCTTTTATTAGCATGAAAAATAAATAAATACATAAAGTAAATTCTGGGATGTCAGTTAAAAAAAACTTAGCAGTGTAGTTTTGAAAGAAATCAGGATTTTTTTTTTTTTATCCAGTAGATGTGAAGGGAAGATTTAGGCCGTGCGTTCACAAACTTGTCCTTGCATCAAAACAAAAGCTCATCTGATAACATCGCAACTGCTATGGAAAATGTTTACCATGGGTCAAATGGGGACTGAATATGTTTTTCTATTTATATCTAAGAGAAAACACTGTCCAAGCAGCTACTGCTTTAAACCTCGTATGTGTTTCAAAGGCTCTCCAGACGATATTTTGCTCTTCATTTCATTCAGCGTTGACGCCCCTGCATGTATCTTCCAGTTTAACTGTAGGCTGTATTATTTCACATTTGAACTTATGAAAATGTTGTGTCATTCTCTGTGGCCCGAGTCCTCTTAATAAGCTTAGTCCTGCGGTCACCTGTCTACAACCTGTCTGCGGCTCGTTTTTCTCTGTCAGCCTCTCCTGAACTTCTGTCGGTGCATGTACTCCCCCTCAGGCCAAAGAGAAATAGGAAATGCAGTCGGACACAGAGTCTGTCTGAGACGTCTGTGGGCTAAATCCCAGAAGTCTTTAAAAGGCAGTCTATGCTAGTGGGTGTGTGTGTGTGTGTGTGTGTGTGTGTGTGTGTGTGTGTGTGTGTGTGTGTGTGTGTGAGTGAGAGAGAGGGACTGCAAGATATAGAAAGTACAGGCACAGACATAGAAGGGGCTATTTCTGCAACCCATTGTAATAAATGAAACCATTTCTGACTTTTTCACAAACTTGAGTGATTACGGTCTAGAAGAGGGAAGGAGCTCAGCATAACCTTGAGTTTTCCTCACGGCAGATGGCATAATTAAAGCAGACATATGAGCACCAAGGGAAAAGTGAGCATTTGTACGAACATTGAAGGAAATGTATTGGGAGTAGCTATGACCAATGTATAAAGCAATCATTATGTTTGAATACAGGAATTGGGCCCTATGATTGCCACGATGTAGAAAATTTGAACAGAATCACGGAATCCAGACAAAAATGAAACCGAGTAACCCAGAATGCCATGGAATTTGGCCAAATTTAGACGAATAAATCAAAAGTAGGGATGTACACTTTTTAAAATTGCAATATGGAATAGTGTTTGTTAATATTGAAGTGCAAAAAGAAATAAAAAATAAAAAATAATAATAATATCAATGAAATATGTGAAATATGATGTCTTCTTGTTCCACGTGTCTTAGTCTGAATGAGCGGCACAATTACTACAAATAATGTAAACAGTAGCTGCTGTATATTATTTGCAAAAAAATAAATAAATAAATAAAATAATAATAATAATTTGACTACATTTTAAAATATTGCATTTTAAATAAGTTTGATGCATTATCACCATTTTTAATTTTATATTTGTATTTAACCATAAACATAATCCAGAATATAGAGCTTCATAAATAATTCCATAAATAAAATACATGCATACATACATACAAATAAACGACACATTTCATATGGCAAGCTGTATGAATTCAGTTGATTAGACACACTTTTGATTATTAACTAAACCATTAGACAGAATCCTGAAAAAAAAAAAAAAACATAAACAAAAAACAGATTTTGAAGTTGGACAAACATACAAACTAATATGAATGGAATGGAATAGAATAGAATAGAATAGAATAGAATAGAATAGAATAGAATAGAATAGAATAGAATAGAATAGAATAGAATAGAATAGAATAGAACAGAACAGAATAGAATAGAATAGAATAGAATAGAATAGAATAGAATAGAATAGAATAGAATAGAACAGAACAGAATATAATAGAATAGAATAGAATAGAATAGAATAGAATAGAATAGAATAGAATAGAATAGAAATAGTAAATAGGGCCCTGCAGAAATAGTAAATTAATTTTCATCCTCAGGTCATTCCAAAGAATTTTGTCGAACGTCCCCTTTTACTTCCATTGTATTCAAAAGATCAGCATCAATATTCTTATCTTTTATGTTCGGCAGAAGAACAAAAGTCATATTTGGAACGGCATGAGGGTGATCTCTTGAAAGGCCCTTATCACTAATAAAAGCTAGCTGCGCTAACTGTTGTGCTATATCATACAAGAAACACAGATGGAGAGACACGTAATAAATCAACAGAGTTGAATAGTTCTTCATAGTTCCGCTATTTTGATTCAATTTCATTTGTTGTCGTTGTTTGTGTTGGCTGCCACAATGATTGCTAATTACTCTGAAATGACATAGTGACCTTTTTCATTGTTTTTTCTACCCCACCCCTCCTCTTCCTCCAGGCCCAGATGATGGGGATGATGACAGAGTACTATCACTACATCTTCACCACTCTGGTAATGTACCGCGGTACTAACGGCAAATTAAATGTCATTTGTTCTTGTGCTGCTCCCACTTTATTTTTTGATGAATGGCTTTTAATTGCAGATGAGCTTTGGATCCAGTCTGCAATATCAATTCACTTGACAAAACAGCCTTAATGGAGTTTCCGCCACCCCAGTGTAAACATTAGCCCTTCCCTCAAGCTCATATCAACAAAACGTCTTTGAAAAGCCTTTACAAAGGCAACAAAGTGATTGACAACTGTGTTCCACCTCTGGATTTTGAAGCTCAGAAGTTTAAATTGCAAATCACTGTTTTTAGAGATTTCCTCACTGTCTCGCAAACACAGTTTCTCTTGAACAGATCTTGGTGCTGTTGCTAAATCTAGTGAGCCGACTACAGAGGGCTCATATAATACATATTCATAAAAGTATTATATATATATATATATATATATATATATATATATATATATATATATATATATATATATATATATATACTGTATATTTGCAGAAGGCTCTTTTTATTTACTTATGTTATTATTTAAACTTACTTATTCTCTTGGTTTTTGGGACAGAATTTGTGTGTCCTTGTAATGCACCGTATATGTCAAGCATCTGAGTTATGAGTGAGGTTTACTGATCCTTGCTAAAGGCTTGATTACTACCCAACACACTGGAAACTAATCAACTGTGTGTTTTCATTAGATTATTACATTTTTTTCTGCCCATGTGAATTGATCTATATTTTTACACATTTATCATTTGTTATGATAAATAGACCATAGCAGTCACCCTGAGGAGATACACAAGTTGAATTTCACTGGAAGACAATGCAAACGAATATACTCCATACGATTCAACTGCGTTACATGACTGCACAATGTGATCTTGTTAGTAAATGTAGGTATGTGTGCATAAAATATGGTTCTAGAATGTGCATTTATATATGATTGCACAGAAACTGTGCATTTATATATGGTCGCACAGCAAATGTGCTATTTTATTTTATTGTTTTTTTTTATTTATTTATTTATTTATTTTCATTTCTAAAGCTGTGGATTTGTCAAAACATTTAGGCAGTTTAGGCATTTATACTAAGTGTAAAAATAGTCGTAGATAAGTGTTTACACCAAGTATAAATAACATTGTTCTCACAAAATGCAAATGGCCATAGATGTTATTCAAAGTGTAAACAGAAGTAATGTTGTGTTTACTGAAGGTAAAATATCTGAGCAATAGTAAGCAAAGTTGGTGAAATTGGCTTTTGGCAACGAGGTTGCTTATTTGCCCTAGACCCTGCCTTTTTATGTACACTTAGCATAAATAGCTGCTGCCAAATAAAAAAAAAAAACTTTTCTTTGTTTTTTTCTTTTTTCCTGAAAAGACATTTTAAAGGAGCTGTTTCTTTTAGAAGTGTTATACCTAATCAAACTATGCATTCAGATCTGATTATTTTATATGCAAAATATAGTTTATATAGGCAACTTTTAGTTTAGAAAACAGTGCTGTAGCAGATTAAAGGTGCTGTATGTAGGATTTTAACTCTACTAAAGCATAAAAATACCATAATATGTTTGCAGATATTTAAGAAACATGCTAAGTTAACCTACATGTTTATCTGAAAAACAATGCTACAGTCAGTTATTCTCCTTTGAAAATGTGCATTCAGGCCCGGAATGTCTGTGTTTGTTATTTTTTGTGAAACCCGCCCACTGCCAGTTTACCCAATTGTATTTCGGCACCCCGGTTTGCCAGTTCGCGGAAAACACAGCTTATTTAATTTCATTCATCGTCATGTGCGCTCGTTCCTGTTGGTATCGTTAATCTGGCAAACTGAATGTGAGTCAAGTCTGAGGAGGAGGGGCCGGGTGAAAAAAAAACATCTCCAATATTTTGAATTTGGACTGCAATACATAGTTCAACCGCTAGGTGTCAATCCTACATACAGCACCTTTAAATTTGGTCAGTCCAAGTACCTTCTGCTTTAGGATCTCTAAATGGACTGTGGTGGCAAGTGTTGTTAAGAGTGAGTCGTGAATCATTTATGCAACCGATTCATTCAAATATGTAGATTCATTCAGAAGCAAAGCACCTATGCCATGTTACAGTGCAATGCTGTGTCTTTGGAACTATTTGGAACTTTTGTTGACGGAGCAAAACTTGATAAACTGGCAATATGGTCTCATGTAAGTTTCTTTCTGAATCTCTGACGTAGTTCCACAATCCACACATGAAGGATTTTGTGACAGTCCTTGTTTTTTCCTTCCTTGCTTACATTTTGTATCTTGAATTGTATAATGCAATATCACTACGTCAATGACACGCTCTTACCTAATATCGGTGTGATATTAGTCTGGATTTGAACCCAGGTGTCTTCAGTGGGTAAACAGCACTTTCCTATGTAAATTAAAACTAATTTAATTATTGCTGTTTCATCATTTCTGACAATTTTATTAATTCTGAAATGTACCTACTAAAGCATGAAAAGTCAACAGCGATGTGTTTGAGATAACAGATTGCAACTGTCCTCAGAACAGGCCATCATCATTCCTGCTTCCTCACCTATAAAAGGTCTTAAAGGCCTAATTCATCTATAAAGGCAAAGTAGTAATTTTTTTTTTTTTTTTAATGTACTTATTTTCAGATTGTTTTGAAAAAAGGTAGTACTAAGTTATTATTTTTTATTAGTATAACAGTGTGTCTTAACCACACAATCAGTGTCACCTTATCTGTCTTTGATGTGTCATTTACAACATCCATCGTATATTAAACGCTCGTTTTTCTCCCACTCTAAATATCCATTCTGCAACTGGATTTTTGTTGTGGGTGAACAACAATGTTGGATTTGCATGACATAATTTTGCTAAGACCTCCTCATCTAAGAAATAATAAAATGAACAATGTATCTATTTCCGTAATGGTATTTTTTACAATAATACAAAGTAGATTTGAGCATCAGTCATCGCTTATACACTAATGCCGCACTGATACAGTAAAAAATTAAGATGGAAAAAGCCATAAAACAGACTTCCATCATAGCATCTACATTTAACAAGAAATCATTTATGGTATAGTTCAAAAAGTGCTGTTTCTCGGGGCTAGCAGTTTTCTGCATGTGTTTTTCATGCTTCTCTCCGAACAGTTCCAGCCCCACAGGATGTTAATGAAATAGTCTATTATGTTCTACCACATTTCTTCACCGCCCCCACTTTCCCAACATGTTTGGCAATATGTAGGATGGTACAAGAAACAGAGCGACTGTTCTCAGAATAACACTCCAGACAATAGCATGCGTAGTGTGGGTGTGTGTTGGTATTGTTCTAGAGCGTTAATTAGCTTCAGCACATTACGGGAAGTTCTTTCAATGAACACGGTCTTGCTCATTTTGCCATTCATTCTCAGATTTGCAGAACCCCATGTTAGACGGCTGCGCCTTTTGCTTTGACCTCGTAAGACGAAAAGATCTCGATTAATTTACACTTAATCTTAATGCTATTTTCCACCCCAGCAATTTCATTTTCAGAGTGTTTCATCCCACATCACTGCATTGAGAATGTGAAATTCGGGTCCTTTTTTTGGAAGAATCCACACTGTTAAAATCATTGAATGCTCAGACAAAGTGATACATTTCAGTGTCAGGTCGGCATTCAGAGCGGTGTGAAGTGTTTACGGTTCAATTCGCTGGATGGGAGCAATGAAGACCGGATTACAGAGGAAATAACTGTTTCAATCAGCTATTGTGCGAATGACTCCTGGCTCACTGTCTATGATATCATACATGCTGGCACAGAGGTGTACGTCCTACTATGCTTCATCTGGCTGTACCCAGGCGGCCTGGAAAGCACGGTATTATCCTTAATCTCTTTTATTTTTGCTCTGTCTATCTTCTTTTTACCCCCCCTCTATCGGCTGCTTTTATTAGGGGACAAAGAGACAAGAAGCCTCTCACCCAGCAACAATGAAGCTCGATTCAGCCTGGTTAAATGAGATCTTTTCTCTCTCTTGCTCTTCCTCTAGGATCTCATGGCCATAAACCTGGAGCCGTATCGCTTCTGCGGTGTCAATATGACTGGCTTCCGCATCCTAAATGTGGACAATCCTCAGGTTGCCTCCATTGTGGAGAAGTGGTCCCTTGAGAGGCAGATTCCTCCAAAACCAGACTCCGGTCTCCTGGAAGGGGTCATGACGGTATGCTTCCATTTTCTCCCTGAATATCACTGCCAGCTAACCAAAATATAAATGCCAAATTAAACAATGGCACAAAAGCTTTGAATAGGTTCCACTTTCACTGTAACCAATGTAATCCATAGCTGTACTTATTCAATTAATCCATACTCTTAAAAAATAACGTTTAAGGGAGCTATTTATTTCTTAACATATTCCAAGACTTTGAACTGTTTGAGATGGATTTGATGTCTGTAATAATAATAATAACAATTGCCATAGTTGAGACTTAAATACAGTATCTACTTTTATTTGCTAGGTAATATAATCTTTTAGACTGCAGCAGTTCAAATTTAATAATCCCAAATGGTATGCCTCATGCGCTGCCATTGTTGAATACCATAATATCAAAAAGACTGGTTTCAACTGTATGGCTTCTGTGATTATATATTAATCTATTTGACAGTAGTTCAAATACTCCTACGCTGTTCTGTAGAATTTCTGTAGAATTTTTTTTTTTTTTGAAAAAAATGCATTCAGTGCTACCATTTACTCTAAACTGACTTTTTGTTTTTACTCTAAACTGACTTTTTGTTTTATGCATGTCAACGTGTACTGCTTGCTACAACGTGTATTTTGTGCAAGGTTCAAAACTCTGGCATACACATCTTATATGGCATTATTGAATCCGCAACAGCTAACAAGACTGATGTGAGACATATAGTTCCTGCCACATCCATCTGTGTGTTGAATGTTCGAAAACAGACCATTGCAACCACTCAGTTTAGTCAGTCCGGTTATTGACTGAAAGTACTTTTCCATCTCGTCTAGTGTTCCCAACTCTCTCATAATATCCACAGCTCTCAAATCACAACTACTTTTTGCTTGGTTACAAGAAGCCTATGGCAAGGTCGATATAAAGGACATCTCAGTGAACACTCGTCCTCCTTCCCGCCGACACGCTCAATCTAGAGTAGCTCACATTGCCTGAACAATGCACACTTCAAGCCCTCATCTCTCCAGAAGATTGTTACAGTAGGATGTGTTAGAGACTCGGCAAGTGGATGGTGTACCAGTTATTTTCTTGATTTTTATTCGTTGTCCAAAGTGTTTGCAGAAAGAATCAGTCTAGTAGATGTTGCTTTATGGCTGGTGACAGTAGCAGAGCTGGAAACTAACATTTTGTTGTCTATATTGAGTATTTTGGTTCTTGCTTGGGTCATGAGGGCCAGCGGACAAGCATTCTTGTCTCTCTGTGGATGTTAGTTCTGCAAGTTTTCTGAAGACCTTGATTAGGTGTGTTTTAAATTGGGGTTGGAGCTAAATTCTGCAGGACAGGGAAGTTCCAAGAGCACGATTGGACACCTCTGATATATGTTAGAGGGAATGTTTTAAGTGCATAGACAAAAAAAAAAAAAAAAAAAAAAAACTGGAGAGGGCTGGAGACCAGATACATTCAAGCCACAGTAGATGTTAAAGTTCTTTGATGAGCTGAGCTTGGGGGATCAAAAACCTTGGTCAGATTTGTGAGGTACAAGGTTTTATGCTGCTGCCATCATTGCTCCTGGAGTTGGTGAAGATATATCTGCCATAATTCAATGCGCAAAATAAAACTTATCCTGCCATGTAGGGGAATACATTGTGAACTTTGTTGAAAAATGTTCTTTGTTCTTTTGCCAACACTTAAAAGCAGAGACTGGTAACTCTGGTCTAAGAGGGTCACCTCATCCTGAGGAGTTTAATTTCTAATCAAACAAAACTCTCTGTAATATTTGAGTAATCCTGACAATATTGGTTTTGATTTATCGGGTGTGTTTGATTGAGGATGAAGCTGAACTCTGCAGGCAGTGTGTGTGTGTGTGGGGGGGGGGTTAAAAGTCCAGAGGGGTGCTAAAAAACTAATTAAATTGAGTGAAAGTAATGAAGGCCTATAATCTAAATAACATGAAAATTCAGCCATCTTGTGTTTTTATTTTATTTTATATATACACATATAGCAGCTTCGAAAATGGCATATTTTACTTTTTTTTTTTTTTTTCCTGTGGTACTAAACTTCTCTTATGCCACTGTTATTAGTAATATAACTTCTAATGCCAACTGGCAAATATGACACTTACAAATTAATACTAATTATGAACGCACATAGAAAAGAGAAAGTAGGGATTTTTTTTCTTTGTTTTTTTTTGTTTTGTTTTGTTTTGTTTTTTTACACATATCTATTTAGTCATTTTTTCTGACCATCAAGTGTCAATCACTTTCAATTCCAACTGGCAGGAAAACATGGTAAATTCTAACCATTTTTTACAATATATAAAGTGCCGACAATTCATACAACTATTTCCACACAGTGGCATAGCGGACGGGCACGCAAGGCACGCGCTGTGGTGGGGCCCCGCGATAACCTCCCCGTGCTGAGTTGCGTCGTATCATGTGTCGACGATAGCAGAGAGATTGTCAAAAGCATCAAAAATGCGCAATATTAAGAGGATTTAGCATTTCCAATTAATATAGGCCTGTTACATTATTATTGTTATTAGGTCTATTATTATTATTGGGTTACTTTTATTAGCTACATGCAATTATCGCCCCGCGATAATTTCATAGCGAATCACGGCATGACGCATGGGGATAATTAAAGTTTAGGCTATTAGCTTGCTCCTCATTGAAAAGGTTTTTAATTTTAATTTTAATTATTATTATTATTATTTTTTTTAAACAGGTCTATTAATTTATACAATGAATTATAGGCCTATAATTAAAATTATTACCACTGCAGTCATCAATGAAAATTAAGAGCAGCTTTATTTCATGCACCGATATTCAAAAACCTGTTTAACACGAAATAAGTTTCTTCTAATGTTTTTCACTATACGGGCCACAAGAGAATTATTAAGGGTAGAATTTAAGACAGTTATATACCGTTATCAGCAAATGTTGAAGTAGCTTCGCCTTTCGAATGTGCCGTTAATGCAGCGTTAGAATGCTCCGTCAGTTTTTTTTTTTTTTTTTTACTTACACTTTCTGTATAGTGAATTGACTGACGTTCACCGGCATAACTCTTGCGCACAGTTTGCGCGTTGCTTGCTGTTTGCGCGTTTTAGCTGTAGCCTCTGTGCTGTAGATTGAGTGTGTCTCAATGGGAACTTGGGGTTGGATTTGGCTCAGAAGTATGACTTGGTCATGCAGAGATTGTGGAACGAGATTAACTCCAGTCGCAGTGGTTGCAGATGCTGAAATGGTTGGAGGACTAAAATCTCCTCTTGTGCTGTACTTGTTTGATGGACCGTGTAGATTCCTTTATCTTTGTCCATCAAAATCAGAACTCTAACATATGAGAGATACAGGTCCCACCAGATTCTACAAAATGTTGGCATGACTGATTTGATACCACTGGCAGAGGGAACAGGAACTAATAATATATTATATTATTTGTCTCATGGAAAGAGTTTTTGGACAGTAAAGCACAGAGTTTGAGTTGTCTAAGTGTAATTTTTATAGGGACAATTAAAATTACAATTCATTAAAATTCACAACTGGTCTTTCACAATATCATGCATTTGTAGATCATGGCAAACCACATATGGCTTATCACTACCACTGTAAATAATAAGTGTTTTCAGAAAACTGTGGTATTTTTATTTATTTATATATATATATATATATATATATATATATATATATATATATATATATATATATATATATACACATGTATACATACAACATTAACCAAATTTAGTATATAGAAATAATAATAATAATAATAATAATAAAAAAAACGGTCCCACTTTATATTAGGGGGCCTTAACTACTATGCACTTACATTTGAATTAATCATTTGGTACAATGCACTTATTGTGTACATACATGTTTTTACATTGTACTTATATTTTTAAAAATACCTATATGTAATTACATCTGTAATTAATTTCTGTAATTACATTTATAATTACACTGTTGACCCATCCCTTACACCTTAACCCACCCTTAAACCTACCCAGACCACCAAACCTGTCCCTAACCTTACCCGTATCCCACCTCAATAGCAGCAATAGTGTTTTGCAATACAATATGAACACAATAAGTACATTGTACTTATTTTCTGACGTAAGTACATAGTAGTTAAGGCCACCTAATATAAAGTGTGACCAAAAAAACTACCACAGCTTCATAACAAACGTCCCATTATTCCTGTAATACAATAAAACAGTATATACATGACTATGTATTATGTATAATAACGTCTAATAACATTCAATATGGATATACCATATTTCTGCCAAAATGCCATGGTTAGTGTTAATAAATGTTACAGTAATGATAGTGTTACTACATGATAAATGTCCATAATAAATGTTGGTAATTTGTTGATTGAAACAACTTCTAACTGGATCATTCATGCCACAAAGTTTCTTCTGTTCAGTCTCAATCTTCTGTTCAAGTTCAATCTGTTTTATTTGGTTTTAAATCACCAAAACATCTGGGGGTTGTAACAGATAAATCTGTGCTGAATTCAAGTGCTTCTCACTGGATCACATGATCGAGATCAATCCACAAATAAACATACCTGCTCTGAGTTCAAATGAGTACTGCTGTTTTGTTCCACTTTTGGAGCATTCGCCGTTTGATGTTTCTCATCAAAAATAGCAGCGCAAAATCAAAGACAGTTGGGCAACTTTGTAGCTAACGAAATGCAAACAAAACTTAGTCACACCAGCATGAAGAAAGGTCATAAAATGTGACCATTTGTCGCAGTTTGAAGATGTGCAATGTGGAATCAAGCAATACATTGGACTCTGATTTTACAGTACTAATATAGAAACAATTAATTGTCACTTATTCTTTAACATTTAGACATTTATAGTTCTAGCATTGTTCAGTTAAAGAACAATGAACAACGATGCATTACTAATAATAATAATAAAAAAAAGTTCATATCAAGTGAAGTTCATCTAATTTGCAAATAAAGCACTTGCTTAGTAGCTCACTATATCAGCACCCCTTATTTACCCTTATGCACTATCAAAACAAGTATGAACCTTGGAAACTTGGCCATGCAACAACATGAAAATGGTGCCTATTTCTTGAACCACAACCCCTTCCACCTCCTCCTCCTCTTCCTCCAAAAACAGCAAAACATGTACTTGTGCACTCTGCCTCCTAGCATCAGACTTGAATCAAAGGTTGATGAGTTCTTTTCTACTTACATTTTGATTCAAGTGTGCTAATGGTCCTGAGCAGTGGCCCAGTTTGCTGTTTGACAAGGTTGTCAACTGGTCAGGTCTTGCACTCCTCCTGCTTGTCAGATCCTTTCAGCTGACATATCGCCCCCCTATTTATTCCAGACAGATGCTGCTCTGACGTACGACGCAGTCCACATCGTGTCGGTTTCTTACCAGCATGCGCCGCAGATGACTGTCAACTCATTGCAGTGTCATCGCCACAAACCCTGGAGGTTCGGAGGACGCTTCATGAGTTTCATTAAAGAGGTAATGACAATCGCTCATGGCAGTGCTGTCAAAAACACTTCAGCTCTCCAGAGACAAGATAAGATCTATAAGATATTGTTTAAATAACACAGTATCAGCTTCTCTGCTGAACACTTGTCACTGATGCCTGTTTAAACTCATTTTAAGAGGTTGTCTTTTTTATTTTTGATTTAATCTTCATTAATTGTATACAGTGACCCCCCAAAAGTATTAGATGTATTAGATTAGACGTTAAATTGAATATTTTAATGAATATTTTAATTTTCAATATTTTTAAATTTCATTTTAAAGAAAGATAGCTTAAGTACACTTTTCAAGTTTTCATTACAGTTTGGTAGGTCTGAAAGTAGAATCAATAGATACAGAACTCAAATTGAAGACAAAATGCATTTGGTCAGTTTTCGAAATTCCCATACCCGACCCCAGGATGTTAATGTGATAATTTATATTTGTGGTGTGCACTTGAAGAGAACTTAATACAGCCACTAAATCACTTTGACACCAGGTGCTTAAAAGTAACATCAACAATCATGTTATTTGTAGAGAAAATGTCTAGACTAGCAGCATTCATAAATGCCTTTTTTTTAATTTTTTATCCAATATATGATATCACACAATTTAATTTAAATATAGTAAAAAGCCATGCATAAGAACTGCTGAAATTAATTTTATATTTATTTTATATCATATTTGCATATTTAAAAAAATAAAAAACATTAAAAAAAAACATAAAAATCAAACAAAGGTTAGAATTTGTATGAACCGACTGTTACACAACGAGTACACTCATTTATCCATCCATCCTTTCCATCCACCTACCTATCCACCTACCTATCTATCTATCTATCTATCTATCTATCTATCTATCTATCTATCTATCTATCTATCTATCTATCTATCTATCTATCTATCTATCTATCTATCTATCTATCTATCTATCTATCTATCTATCTATCTATCTATCGATATAGATATAATTTAATACAGACTCATTTTTTGTGAATTGTTTATCTTGAAAAGTGTGCTTGTGGTACCTTTCTGTGAAATAAAGAACACTCGCTCCAATGTTTTCTTATCAGTGACATTCCTATACATTTAATTGTGACCTAAATGTCCAAATACCTTTACCAATTAGTCATTAGTAAATACTTTTACTACTGATAAATACTGCATCATTATTCAGAGGCAATCTTTAGTTTTAACGGTGGATATTACCTGATAAACAATCACCATTCACCATCCATTTTAACTGCCTCATTCAAGTGCAGTAGATTGCAACGAGTTTGCGTTCGTACTATTCTGGCCCTGCACTACTAAACTCACAGTGTCCCACTTTCTCATCACCGTGTGCTTCGCACGCAAATGTGCTCGTGATAATCAGCTCTTATTTCAGCTCACAAGAGAGACTTTGATTGGGACTCATAATAGGCAGATTAGAGTTGTTGAACACAGCTCTGTGGAGCGGCGCGTACGAGAGAAGAGCAAAATGAGGGCCATAGAGTTGGCGTGGAGAGCGTTGTCTCTCTTTGGCATAGCGGAGAACACACGTTCCTGTGAAATGTCCTCGCTCCAGAACAAGAATGGAGGTGTTTCATTTGGAAGAGGTTATGGAGAGGGCTGGAGATCAGTGTGTGTTGTTTGGGGGAGGAGCTCTTTGCTTAGGGGACGAGGGAGGAATGGGGAGGAGGAGTTGCAATGTAATTTTTTCTGTGTCTCTAGAGATTGTTGCAAGTGAGATGGTCGTTAATTAGGACGGAGGTCTTGGGGGAAGATGTGTCTGAGGCGCTGGGATGTAAAATGTAATTAAAAAGGAAATAGAAGCTGTGTGTGTGTGTGTGTGTGTGTGCGCGTGCTTGTAAGGATGTATATTGGGGTGTGTGTGCAAGCACAAGTGTACCATACTTGGACAAAATTCAGAATTGAAGAACTGACTCCTTTTTAATTCATAAGTGTGAATTTGAATGGATTTTGACCACAGGAAGCTGATTTGGAAAATTAATTCAAACTTATTTTATTTCAGCTAGTTACCATTGCAACATGTTTTTATTTAGTTTAACAATGTACCAAAAAAAATGAATTTCATTAGTCCAATAAAACATCGATTACATCATACATCATAAATGTTTCCTAGTTTTTCCTAATATATCTAAAACATTTTCCTCAACTGGTTTGATATATTTCTGTAAAGCAAGTTTAGTGCTGTCAAAATATTTAACATACCACAACATCACAAAATATCAATTACATTATTTTTTTTGTTTATTATTATTTATAGAAATAAATATGTATTATTAGCACACTTAAAAAGTTACAATTTTGCAAATAATGCCAATAAGTATCAGGAGATTCCATTTTCCCCTGTACTCTCAATTCTAGACAACTTTATTTTGGCTCATTTTGAAGACTTTGGGGTTAAATAGAGCATGTATTAACATAATATCATAATCGTGTTAAATATAATGAAACACTTATTGTACTGTAGGTGGCATTTCATTGTTTAATATTAATATAATTTCACTAGCTAGGACCATGGCACAAACGAGCTATATGGAATAGTTAGTTGAACAGAGTGCTGGGGAAGAGTAGAAAGAGGATGAAGAGGTAGAGGGAATGGGATGATGGTCAGGTTGATCAGGGCATCTAGAATTGATGGCTCAGAGAGACTCAGGGTGGGGGTACCATCTCGATCATTTAGGCCAGAAAATTAGGATCGCCCGATACAACCTGAAAGAAAGAGAATGTGGGATAAGGTTGGCTGAATGGATGAGAAAGGGAGGGAGGATCTGAGAGAGAGACAAAGAGTATGGTATGAGGTGACCTGAAATATGGAGGTTTTGGGAAGTCAGGTGATCGTTTGGGGCGTGGCTTTGCTCCCGAACGTCAGCTAACCAATTAACTCCCTTTAATGTTTCTGAATATGCCTGTTTAAGCTCATTTAAAGTGGCTCTCTCTTATTATATTTATATTTAAACTGCATTCACTGTATATGGTGGGGCCAAATAGAACTGAAAATGCATTATCTTCTATTTTTTATTTTTTATTATAATTTTTCTGAAAATCCATCTTTTTTTTTTTTTTTGTAAATTGGAATTGGAACTTCAGTTCTGTCTCCTTTGATTTAAATTCAATTCAAATTGGGCAATTCAATTGGGATTGAAATTACATTCTCAATTAAATTCTGAATATTGCACATCCCTGGTGTGTTTTAATTGTTGAACCTCTCTCTTTGTTCTTTGAAGTCTCACTGGGATGGCCTGACGGGACGGCTGTGCTTCAACAGAACTACAGGTCTACGCACCGACTTTGATCTTGACATTGTGAGTCTTAAGGAGGATGGCCTTCAAAAGGTAAACCACCGCACAAATACATAACAACTGTCTCAAATCAAACACAATATAGCTTGCAAACAAAGCACACATTGGATGTAACAAATTCCTCGTATGTGTAAACATACCTGGCAATAAAGCTCATTCTCATTCTCTCTCTCTCTCTCATAATGCTTTTGCTGTGTCTTCATGCTTTTTTGCATAGCAGGAGGGATAAAATGATCAAAAGCTGTTTTCTTCTGCTAATGCTCGCCTGTTAAATAATGTGTAATAATTCACTTTTGTTTTGCATAGTCGATTATGCCATAAACTTTCATGCTGCCTAAGAACAAGTGCATCATTGAAAAGGATTGTTTCTTCCCTCAAATAACCTTCTGATCTCACAGTCTAGCATACTCAAACCTCTTGTACCTTGTCTCATTTGGTCACCATTGCTGTGCAAATAAAGAGCAATTTGTGTCTTACGTTTAATTTAGCTCCTAACAAGGAAGCAAATGAGGTGTTTAAACATAAGCATAAGTTAGTGGATCATAAAGCAAATTGGATTAGTGTACAAAGTACTGTTAATTACAAGCCTCCGTTAATGACCGACTGAAGTTGCACATAGCATGCTTTTGTGCAGTAATGAGGTATGTAAGTATAGCTGTGCTCACTTTTGTGAGAAGAAGTGTGAGTAGTGCAAAATTAGCACTACTATTTTATTGATTTGTTAAATCAATTGGATAAATAATTTAAATTACTGAAATTATTAGTGAAAACACTGTTAGAGAAGACAATACTGTACTAAACTGCACCAAAGAGCTGCACAACAATGGTTAATCACTGTTATTGTGCTCAAAAAATGTAATCACAATTAGTAATTTTGAATTTTTTTTTTTTATTATTTATGTTTCAGACTTAGATTACTAAACTACATGTTTTCCAGTGTTTTCAGCTCAATTTAATAAAAAAAATAAATAAAATAAAATCCAAAAAAAAAAAAAAAAATGATTGGGGGATTTAATCACTTGAGATCTGGCAACTGCAACAAATTGTAGAGGTATGTCACAAATTCAGATGAAATGTTTTCAGGATAAATAACTGTTTACATGAAAGAAAACACGCTGGCTGTATTACACTTTTATTTGTACAGAATTCCAGTTTACATGTTGGCCGGTCTTTTCAGCTTGTATGCATTTTTTTCCCCATAATGTAGACAGAGTATGCGCATATGGTTGCCAGGTAGGGAAGATTAAGTAAACCACTGAGCAAAAAATTTATCAATTTAAGAAAAAAAAGCTCTGATTGGGGGATTTAAAGGCTTGACATCTGGCAACCACAACCATGAAAACTTGTGGAGGCTTGTTAACAATGCATGATGACGCAAATTACAAATTGAAATGAATGGTTTTCGGGATAACCAGTGGGCACATTTCGCAAACAATTATGCTTAATAAACTGAGAGAAGCAGAAATCATGATCATGAATAGAATTTGATTCATTGTGCAGCTCTATTGCACCAAACACCTCCACAAAACCTGTACTTTATCACCAACTCGAATTCAGTAGCACATACATGCAAGATGATAAAAGCCATAATTCTGTAGGGAAATCTTTCCAAGTAACATGTACAGATTTCTTTTAATTGACCACATATGTAACATTTTAACAGGGAACAAAATTATATTGATCTGCATTTTAGTTTGAATAAGTAGGTTTTGAGAAGGCCAAGAAAGTCTCCTGTCGGCAGTATGAACAAATAATTGTGCCTTCCCCTGATAATCACTTTTAATGAATTGAGTTATTTGCAGTCAATTTGCAATAATGGAACATCAGCCTATAAAGTGGCATAGCATGTCATTTGAAACGTGCATCACCCTGAATTTGCACAATCTGTAACTAATACATGTGCCAAGTCATATGCATATGTTAGGTTTTGCATCAGGTGAGAGGTGTTATCGGGTGATTTTTGCACCTGCGTGACTGAGATTTGCCGCTCTTATGGCTTTATGAATATGAGAGCAGTAGTGGTGGTACAGGAGAGGGAATTGCCGCACTCCCTCAGACAGAGATGGATACGGACAGCTATGAGGCCATTTGTAGTAATGATTTGTTGAGGAGTGACTGAACAATATGCAGGACTTCCTTTTTCTCGCTGCAGGGGATTGCTTGTGCAAAACTAGCTTAATTTGCTCAGATTCGCTATGTGCTGATATTAGAGGGATTATTCACAGTACAACTATTTCAACTCCCTCTGCTGTCTGCCTCTTGCTGTGTATATGTTTGCTGTGTGTTTGTGTATGCGTGTTTGTACCTTAATTAATTGTAAGCATTTTTCGTTTCTAATATCCCTCGAGGCAGATAGAACACTTCAGCTAAAATAGATTCATTGACTGATAATCAACTGGATTGGTCCCACTGCAGAGTTAAACAAATTAGCTTGCAAGATAATATTGAGCAATATCTCTTGTCTTGAGTAGTTTTATGATATATTTATTATATGATATGATATATTTATTATATGATATGATATATTTGATACATTTGATATATATGTATGTATATAAGATTGCATTTTTAAAAAAGTACCTTATTCTCACCAAGGCTGTATTTATGTGATCAAAAAGTACAGTAAAAATAGTAATATTGTGAAATATTATAACAGTTTAAAATTCCTGTTTTCTATTTGAATTATATTTGAACATGTGGTTTATTCATGTGGTGCAAAGCTGGATGTTCAGCATCATTACTCCAGGTTTTATTGTCACATTACCCTTCAAAAATCATTCTAACACTAATTTGCTGCTCAAGAAACATTTAGTAGTAGTAGTATCATCACACTATAGAAGTTTATATTGTTAAATATACAGTACATATGATAAAAAGAAGAAATAATATTCCAAAACTTAAAATGCTTTAAATGCATTCCTGGATATCTTAGATATTTTTTATTGTCAAGGGATGGACAGCTAGTTCTATTAAGAACAACAACACTATTGTTAACACTTACACACCTTTTGTCTTTCTATACTGGTCTGATATGAAGTTGTTGACTTTTAGAATAATATACACATAATAATAAATATTCATTTTAAAGGCCATAAACTTTTTCCCAAGTACGCAAACATAGCCTTGAACATGCAAAATTTGTCAACGTGCAATTAAGAACCATAGACCTCATGTAATGGCGTCAAGTGTATGTTTAGACATTTTTACTGGAAAACAATACCAAAACAACAATTAGGATGAAGATCTTTTTACAGTGCAACTTAGAAATAAACCAACTAGTGGCTTGTTTATAGTTGATGCTACATATTATCATATTATAATTCATACCATACGTTCTGCTTTTTCCTTTGTTCAACATTTTCTTTTTTGCAAAATTGAATTGAAAAGCAATCTCCTTTGGTGCAATTGCCCTTCCTCTATGTTAATGTATTCAGAGTGTATGCAAGAGCCTAGCTACTCATGAGCCCAAGCACAGACCTATTGGCATAAAAACAGAAGAGCCAATCAACTAATGCTTCTGGATGAGCTCAGCACAGGGCTGCTAATGCAGTCAGATGGGCTATTACGATGTGGATGGGTCACACAGGTAAGTGAAACATGCTCTGACTACATAAATTTAATCTTTTCTAGGTGGGGAAGTGGAGTGCATCTGGGGGGCTGAACATCACCGAGGTCCCCAGGCAGAATGGCATGAACATCACCGACTCGCTTTCCAACCGCTCGCTGGTCATCACCACCATCCTGGTAAGATCATCAAGATGCTATGTGTGAAGGAGAGCACTCTTTCTGTCTCCTGCTTTATCATTCTGCGTCTAATTTACTCTTTCTCCAAATTTCACTATATTTTCTAGTGTGCTTTACCTTGTTTCAGGTCATCGTATGGGCTGCTTTTCAAGTAATGAAACGCACATGCTCCAGATTCTCATTTCCTCTCAAAGAAATGCCAAATAGCTCTGTCCCTTTCAGTGTCTCAGTCCTTGAAATAAATTGACCTGGCTGAATCAACAACACAAGATGTCTTCCCCTGTTTAAAACAAAGTTTGAGGCTCAATCATCTACCATGACTGCTTTAGTAAGCAGAATAACAGTTCTGAATTGAAGACAGTACCAGCTCTCAACACAGTTTGCCTATTTGAAATTCATTTTCATTATTTTTATTTCCAGGCAAGTTTCAGAAAATGGCAAACATGTATATAGAGGGCAATGCAAGAGAAGTATCCTAAACAGGCGTGTTCAATCGTCTGCTAACAATATCCAGAGGCCTTAGACAAAAGAGGTAATCAGTAAACATAAGCAATGGTCCGGGCTGGGGCAAACAGTATCCAAACGGCAAGGCAAAGGGTAAATCTAAGGTAAACAGGCAAGAATCAAAACAACAGGAAAACAGGCAAGACTATGACTTCAACTAGTTTAGGAAAACTTAAGAGAGGCTCCGTAGTGTAGCTATCATAGTGACAGATGCTAAACAATACTCGGCAAAGAGGAAGAGGAAGTACATGGTTTATGTAGGGTGTGCGATCAGTGTGATCAGTGCAATCAGCTGTGTGTGTGGTCAGCGCAATGGCTGATGGGAATTGTAGTGCAAGGTAATGTGAAACAGTCTGTGTAGTGTGAAAGTCAATATGATGGAAGGGTGACCTCTGGTGGCAATCAGACAGAAGGCCACGAACCGGATTCGTAACATATATGAGCTCAAACTTGAAAAAAATAAGAATAATTATTTATTCATTCATTCATTCATATATTTATTTATTTTTTTTATCTGTTTGCACTGTAACGTGACATTAAGTCTTGAGGCCCGTTTACACCATGGACAGTAACACTGTGTATGTCATTTTTTGCCTGTTCGAAAGCATAAAAATACCATAATATGTTTGCAGATATTTAGGAAACGTGCAAAGTTTACATACTTGTTTATCCAAAAAACAATGCTACTTTGAAATGTGTGATCCATGTCGGAATGTCTGTTTTTTGTTTTGGTCTCTGTGACTCTGCCCACTGCCAGATTACCCAATAGTATTTCGAAACCCCGGGTTGCCAGTTGGCAGAAAACACAATGTATTGCAGCCATCAGAAGCCAGCAAATGAACTGGGTTAGAAATTTGAGGCCTGGGTTAGAAAGATTCTGCCTGACCTAAAATTCCTCTGTGTCCCTCTAAAATGACCACAGACATATTAGTGAAAGTGAAAGTGAAGTGGCATACGGCCAAGTATGTTGACCCATACTTGGAATTTGTGCTCTTTTTAACACACACAGCAGTGAACACACACACGGAGCAGTGGGCAGCCATTTCTGCTGCTGCGCCCAGGGAGCAGTTGGGGTGCCTTGCTCAAGGGCACCTCAGTCATGGTATTGAGGTGGAGAGAGCGCTGGACAGTCACTCCCCCCACCTACAATCCCTGCCGGCCAGAGACTCGAACTCGCAACCTTTGGATTACGAGTCCGACTCTCTAACCATTAGGCCACGACTTCCCCTATTAAAATGTGGATAAATCAACTCATTAACTTGTTGCCATCCAATGTAAAATTTGCTCTTTCCTGATGCATGTCCTCAAACTGGCAAACTGCATGAACATTTATAATAATAATATGGTAATAATATGGTGGCCTTTTGGTGCAAGATGGTGCTAGGAAAAAAAAAAAAAAAAAAAACAGCAACGGTCAAAGATTGCTGACACATTCTGTGCCAACTAATAAAAATAGCACATAGTGAACTTATTTGCAGAATGATTTAGTGCAGAATGGGGTAGACAATCTCTACACATATGTTCAATGGGGAATAAGCAATACAGTATATTAACGTCTATGTGGAACTTATTTTGGTGAATATGCAAAACTTCTATTTATTTTGTCTCTATAGTGAAGTGTGAAGTGAAGTGAAGTGACGTGACGTGTGGCCAAGTATGTTGACCCATACTCGGAATTTGTGCTCTGCATTTAACACATCCAAGTGCACACACACAGCAGTGAACACACACCGTGAACACACACCCGGAGCAGTTGGCAGCCAGTGCTGCGGGGCCCGGGGAGCAGTTTGGTGCCTTGCTCAAGGGTCTCACCTCAGTCGTGTTATTGAAGGTGGAGAGAGCACTGATTATTCACTCCCCCCACCGACAATTCCTGCCGGAACTGAGACTTGTAACCTTCAGGTTACAAGTCCAACTCCCTATCCATTAGGCCACAACTGCCCTATAAAGGTGCTGCCCTATAGGTGAATAACTAGAGGAATATCAAAGTGCAGTAAATGGTAAAACTATTTGCCCTACAAACAAATGCATTTATGATTATGATAGTAATTTAAAATAACATGATAATAAATATCAGCTTGCAATAGCAAGCAGTGTAACAGGTTTTGTTCAACTAACATAACTGGATATGAATTTCACCAAGTGTATGAACTGTGAATTCAAGTTACAAATGGCAGTTCCCATGCTTAGGTTAAGGTGGATATAAGTATGGAGTATGTTATGTGAACTCAGGACACTGTCAAATAAAATGTTACCATTGTTACTTGTTTAATTAGTTAATTTGATTGAAAATTATGATTGACAGCCCTACAAATAAGTAATAAGCTTGAACTGCTAACCCTTGCACAGGTACTTTAAAAATTCAATCAGCGCACTTAATGGATAATGCCACTGACCCATTCCAATTTGTTTTTTATAGGATATTTTCAGAGATATACTATAGACATGTAGCCTTAACTTATTACTGTCACAAGCAGATGCATGCTGGGTGAAATTCTGCTTTACCCAATGTCATTTGCCAGATAATAGCACAAATGACACATCTTAAAATAAATGTGTGCCCATTCAATACTGCATTCTCACAGATGTCCCGAGGGCTGCATTTATGCATGTCGCAGGAATGTTTCGGAATTTTGTGGTACTGACAACAGCCTCTGTGGACTTGTTTTGGACAGGCAGATGAGTTATCAACAGGGATAAACACTGTCATTAAATGTGGATTGAGCTGCAAGGCTATAATTATGAGTTAAGGTCTTGATAGGATATAATCAGTGGTTTTCTAGTACCATGCAGTGGTCCTGGGTATTGTTATCTTAAGATAGTAACCACATTTTTTTTTTTTTTTTAAGACAGTAAATAGGGGTATTGAACATGGGTCATTTTAAAGTGACATGATTTTGAATACAAATGAAGAATAACACATCACACATAACAATTATGACAAATAGAAATTATGGTGTACCAACATCCTGAAGGCACACTGACCACAACTTCCTTCAAAAAAAATGCACACAGGTGCTGAGAGAGTCTAATTTATGGACCTTAGGATATAATATGATCATATGATTGCATCAGCTGACAATTAAGAAGCCCAAAACTTTTGTCTGATGTCATCGCTCAAATGATGGAGGCATCATTTAACTTTCTTGCTTTGATTAAACAGCTTGTTTCATACTTCAGTCTATGTAACTGGTTCATTTCTGTTACTGCTCATACAGGAAAAAGAGAGAGAAGGTATTAAAAGAAAAAAAAAAGTTGATTTGCCAACGAACCTTAGGGAATTTTACAGATTGGGGGCTTAGAACAGATGGTAACTGTTATAGATGATATTTTTTTGGCCACACAAACTTTTTGATCGAGATAATTGGACAACTTGTACAAAGTTTTGTTTCATTCTACATCCATTCAATCCATGGCTCATGGTTTCATCTAAAACAGGCTGAAACCTTAAAAGTCCAAATGTTTTATATTAAACATATACTGTATAAATCACTTTATTTTCTGATTAGATGTGTTGCATGTCAACAATTTATGATACCTGCATGTAGCCTAATTTTCCTTATATTGTATTTGTATATTTATATGGAGACTGGGGCTAGTTGTTACACTTTGAACTCCACTGAATATTTCCCAGTCAGTGTTTTTTTTTTTGTTTTTTTGTATAAGCACATATTAAAGATGCTTATTAGAGGTTACTGACAGACAAAATATCCATTAATTTAACACACACTGATGTTCTGTGACAAACTTTGATAGTAAACAATATATAATGATATAAAGCAGTTCATGAAAAATGGAGGTAGCACTTTATTTTATAGTGTCATTGTTACATATTACATGTACTTACTATTATAATAACAATAAATTATGCAGATTTGCATGCAAGTAACCCTAAGCCAAACAATAATCTTAACCTTAACTATATAGTAAGTACATTTAACAGTTAACTAATATGACTCAGTTCTTAAATGCATAATTACACTGCAACAAGGACACCTTTTAAGATAAAGTGTAACCAAAATGGAAATTGAGTTGGGATACAGTTAAGTTTAGGGACAGATCTGGTCCTATGGTTAGGATTAAATGTAGGTTTAGGTGTAGTCGTAGGGTAATTACAGATATAACTACATAAATTAATTATAGATGTAATTGCAGGAAGGTATTTCTCAATAAGAATACAAGGTAACGCTTTATTTTAAGGTGTCCATAATACAGAGTAATTACCTAATTAAGTACTTAGTAGTAGCTGTTGTTCTTACATGAAAAAAAAAAAAAAAAAAAAAAAAAAAAACTTAGTTATGGAACAGCTTATACTTAGTTTGTAATTATGTAGATGTAATAGGCAGCTACTATTACATATATGTAACAGACTCAGCTACTTAAGTAACCAAAAGATTGTTACATATGTGTTGCAGTCTTTATACAATGTAATTATACATGTTAGTACACAGACATAAGCTACTTAAAATAAAGTGTATCAACATTGTACTTAAGTGTACTTCATGTATATCTATACTGTACCTTATCCAGATGCACCTTAGTTTGATTTAACCCACCAGTACACAGCTAAAATGCATGTAATACCTTTCTAATTACATTAAAATTACAGAATATTACACAAGCATAAGCTACTTAAAATAAAGTGTATCAAGATTGTACTTAAGTGTACAAGTAGCTGTGTAACAGACTTGGCCTGTTACATATGTGTAACAGTAGCTGCCTATTACATCTACATAATTACAAACTGTAATTACAGGCTGTTCTATTACTTGGTTACATACATGGTAAGTACATTTTACTTCGTGTAAGTAAAATGGCTACTACTAAGTACTTAATTAGGTAATTACTCTGTATTAGGTAACACTTCCTTTTAAGGTGTCATAATACAATGTAAAAACATGTATGCAAAGTGCATTGTATCAAATTATTCATTTAAATGCACTGTAAGTGCATAGGAGTTAGAGACACTTAATATAAAGTGGGTCCAAATTGGTGTAATGGGATTATTTATGTAATTGACTGGGCAGACTGATTTAGTCCCTGAGAGTGTTGACATAGCCCTTTTGATAATTCTCCTGTGTAATCCTGGTCTCTCAAATAAATAGTTTATTTCACAGTCTTTTCAGAGTGCACAGATCTCAGATCTTGACAGATCCCACTTGAAATATTGGTCACAACACTCTAAAGCATCTATTATTATTGAGAAGTCTGGACAGGGCATATAATTGCAATGAAACTGATTCTCCAATTCAGTTCAAGGATGAACATGCTAGTCCTGTTTTCAGCTGCCAGCTTCAGCTTCTGTCTGGCTTGAATTGTGCCATTTTGTCTTTTCTGGCTAAACTGGGCTAAACTGGCAAATGCTATCAGGGCTAGAAGGATGTCACAGAATGTTTGATGAAACACACAGATAGTGAAGGTCACCTTGCGGGAGTTTGATCAGAAGCACCACAAGCAATAAATAGAGCAATCCTGAAATAACTGTATAACTACTGGTGCTGACATAATGCTTCATTAAAACATCTTTATCTGTCTCCATTACAGAAAATGTCACAGGTCAAGGGATCTGATTTCTCAAGGACTAATCCAATGAATTTCCTCCTCAATAAGCCCTCGACATTAAGCAGAAGCCATTCTGCTATCACTTGCTTTTAAATACCTCACAGATGTTATGTACTGTACTTTTTTTTGTTTGTTTTGTTTCGCTGGTAATAAGGAAAGTTGTTCACTCAAGTGAATGTCTTTTCTGAATATTGATGGTTCCCTCTTATTCCAAATTTAGTCCCAGCCTGGTTGGTACTGTAGATCCAGTAGGTCAGAAAGTGCGTATGGTCTATGCCAAAAAGCCCCAAATTATCAATTTGATGTTAGGTGTGATATTGAGCATGCTCAATATCCATCATATGTTGATAGATCAGCATGTCTGAATATAAGGGACAATGTCTTTTGCTCCTATTGCTCCTTGGCAACACCTTGGAGGTCTTAAAGGTGCGGTAAGAGATCTTGGAAAATGCTAACTTTAGCATGATAGCGCTGAAAGCGAATGCCCCACCCTCCCTGCAAATCGCCGTCCAAAGCCACGCCTCCTGAACGCATGAACGTGAAGTTTGCAAACAGATCAGACTACCAGAGACAACATTACTACAATACATCATATGTCATTTACCGGTGAGAAAGCTTTATAGTACAGTTAGTAAAAGTACTACAATACCAGGAAGAAAGATCAGGTTGTTGATGTTTGTCTGCCATTCTCGCTCTGTCTGCACAGCATATGTGAACGCGCTGATGACATATCCTGTCTGCACGAACAGGGTGCACAGAGGTATTCTAATACATAGGTTGACAGGCAGGTAGGAAAGCCAATAAAAATGCTTGGAACGATCGTTTTGATTGGATGAACATTTCTTGGTCCTACGCCTTCCACAGAATATATGTGACTCTGAACCACAAAACCAGTCGCTGGGGTATATTTGTAGTGATAGCCAAAAAATACACTGTATGGGTCAAAATTAAGGATTTTTATTTTATGCCAAAAATCATTAGGACATTAAGTAAAGTTCATGTTCCATGAAGATATTTTGTAAATTTCCTACTGTAAATATATCAAAACTCAATTTTTGATTAGTAATATGCATTGCTAAGAACTTCATTTGGATAACTTTAAAGGCGATTTTGTCAATATTCAGATTATTTTTGCACCCTCAGATTCCAGATTTTCATTTATTCAGCTTTCAGATGATGTATAAATCTCAGTTTCAAATATTTTACCCTTATGACTGGTTTTGTGGTCCAGGGTCACATATAAATACATATAAATACATTTAGACCACTTAACTTGATTATTCCTATCAGGATCTGAATCGACTCTCAACCAGCATAACAAAAAATAATGCTATTGCACCTTTAAGACAGGTGTCCAAAGAGTTATTGAACAGATGCAAAGCCCTTTGTTGGCTTGGGGAATTCTTAGATCTCCAAGTACATAGACAATTTTACAGAATAATACCAGTTGCACCCACTCACTTGAGTTTTAATGTCTGATTAAACCGTTCCACTAAATCATCTGTTTGTAGATGGGAAACTGTAATAATAGTATTTTGATGCTGTAATGGGAACTCATCCATACATTAGGTGGAATAATTTGCAATTTAGAAGACATATTCTGGATGGTTTTGGCAGCAGCCCAATCAGATGCCTTTTCAGTGCACTTAATGGGAATCTCAATTATATGTGGTGTCAGAGGACTAGGTAGTGACCTCTGCATTGTGAGAATCATTTCAGATGTTGTAGAACCTGGTTAAGGCCCAACAGCAAGGAGACAGACAGATCTACCTCCCCAGGCTCATTATAAATACGTGTATCTACCTACATTTCTGCAAAACTGAAAAAAAATAAAAAAATAAAAAAATAAATAAATTACCTATATCTACGAATTGCTGCAGTTTCCAGTTGAAATGAACACTAGAAGCAGTACAACTTTTATTCCTTTTATATAAATTATGATTTACAGGCCAGTTTCAATTCAGCCTAATTTTTGCACAGTTCCTTGCACATTGTTATGTTATGACCTCAAAACGATTTTAAGATTCTGCAAGATATGAAAATTGATCATTTTAAACATTAGCATCACATATGCAACTTCTTATGTATGGGTTTTCTAACACAGTAGGTTTTCTCGATAGCTCTCATCTTACTTTTGTTAACATTATTGGGTAGGTTTAGGGTTGGGTTTGGTGTGGGGATTTGTTATTTTCCAACATGATAGAGCATTAACATTTGAGCAATATTCCCCCTTTAGAGACATTTGAATTCAGAATAGGCACAATATGTACCGAAGCAACATATTGAAAACACCTCAATGTGTGCCTATACCAACATTATTAAAAAAAATAAAATAAATAATAAAATAAAAAAGATGTGCGTCAAATATTGAACGTGCGTTTTAGCGCCACTCTTCTGCAAAACGAGCAATAAATATATGCTTATGGCGACGTTCGTGAAAAAATGTTGCACGTATTTTCAGCCTCGTTTGGTTCCTACACAAAGCCACTTCTCAAACCAATTGAGATATAGTACGGACAGGATTTAGCACAGATTTCCATGGACACAGATGATGGGAATGGTTCTAGAGGTGTGTGTAGCAGCTGGTTATGACAGCTGGCTTGGCCAATGTGACTGCTTTTCCCAAAACTTCCTTCCCATCAACCCTGCATTGTGGATTCCGGATGTACATGTTAAGGATGTCTGTGTCATGGAAGATGTTCTATGTACAACATGCCAACATGTTTTATTCGTAAACATCCCAGGGTAATATAGGCTTATCACTGTGGCTCAGCACAACAAGCCAGTGCTTCAGTTTTGAGAGCCCCTCAGGACCAATGTCTCTAGGGTTGTGGCTGTTCTTTCTCTCTCTCCTGCTTCCTGGCCAACATTTGAGTACCTCATGCCAGCTCTCTCCTGCATGAGCCAATCCCAGGAACATATTGGGGTCTTTCATGTATAGCACAGCTTTCTTCAATGTGAGGGAATGCAGGAGGCAAGACAAAATAATGACCTGTAGAGATTGTCATGGACCATCGGAGAAAAATAATGTCTAGGTGGGATCGTCGAGACATGGAAATGCATAATGTATTTCCATTGATGTTTCCTAAAGTAGCCCAACAAATCATGACATCTAATACAGATAAATTTCTTGAAATCTAATGCCATTTTATGGGATCATTAAACTACTTTACACAATACTTAAACATGCGAATTCTATGCAACTTGGGGTGCCAAATAGAATTGCTTCAAACTGGCTTGAGGCAATCCAGCCTGATATTCAAATCATTTGGTGAGCTAACATTGCTATCTCAGACCATTCAAACAAGCAATCTGCAATTTCATTTAGTGCCACTAGTGACACAGAAATTGCTTGGTGCAATTTTAACATCAACTGTATTTTTTTCTTTTTTTTAATGTAAAAAAGTAAATTTGTTTGCCGTTGAAACTCAGGTGTGTGTGCAGTAACCCAAATAAGAAACCACAGCTCATTTGAAGATGCCTCTCATTAGATATTTTGTATTTGTACAGGAGGAGCCATATGTCATGCTTAAGAAGTCTGACAAGGCACTCGTCGGCAATGACCGCTTTGAGGGCTTCTGTATTGACCTGCTTAAGGAGTTGGCCAGCATTCTGGGTTTTTCCTACGAGATCCACCTGGTGTCGGATGGAAGGTATGGGTTTCAAGATGACAAAGGCCAGTGGAATGGGATGATAAAGGAACTCATGGAACACGTAAGTATTCACGTTGCACAGCATCATAGCGGTTAAGTAACAAACACCACTATTGCTGTTTCTGCTGAGTCAGATTTACCAGTACCTGCATCTCTAATTATGCCTTTCACTTTAATAAAGCCTTTCTCCTGGTTTTCTGATGTCTAAACAAAATGCCAAGATGACACAATAATGCAATTAGCTGAACGTGTTGCTCGCTCCAATACTGCTTCCTCTCACAAAACGCGTGCTGCAAAGGTGACAGAACACACCTGGATCGCATTGACACACCATGAAGACACGGCAGCAAGTGCTGCCACAGCGAATACACGTTTAAACGCCTCTACCGAGTCAGCAGAACTAGACAATGCTGAAAGCTGATTCCCCTCAATGTACCCCCAGCCCATTCTCTCAAGTCTCAGTGCTGTCAGGCTGGGGGTGTAAGCCCTGTCACAGGAAAGGGTGCTGCTGTGCTGGCTTCCCATCCCATCGCCCTTTCACTGTCCTCACCCTCTGAGGTCACCAGAAGCCCGGGGCTGGAGAGCTGTAATAGCTTAAGTGGCATTTAGTGGAGGAAGTCATATGGTGGGAGTCAATGGCGAGGTGCTGGAAGGGTTGGGAGAGGTGACTTACTGCAGCGGCACTTAATCTTCCTTGTGCTTTGGCCAGATCCGGCCCGATTGCAGTCACCTTGAGGGGAACAAAGGGATTATGGCTGGAAGAGTCAAAAATGGAGATGGGATATGTGTGTGTGTGTGTAAATGGCTGGAGGTGAAAAAGTATAAGTACATAACTGTCACATCAAATGTAATGAAAAGTAGTAACGCATACAATAATTGTCATTACAGCTTGAAATTTGAGATACTGCAAGGTGCAAATTATGCAGTGTTGAGGCTAATTTAGACTTAAACTCCAACAAATGAAATGGGGTGCGGGTTTCGGCATGAAAGTATAAATGTTTAATGTTTTTGAACCTCATTTAGGTATACTGTATCTATACACATAAATTACAGTATTACATGATTAGGGAGAAAAAAAAATTGCAGGACAAAAAAAGTCAAATAATAAACAATAAAATATTATAATGTCTGCACACTGAAATTACAAAAAATCTACCATACTGTGCAACGTTTTGTGACTGATGAAAACTTGACTGGTTAAACGTTGCACTGCTTGGTAAATACATTTTGGAACTGTAATTTTATTGTCCAGACATTTATTTTATTTTATTTATTTATTTATTTTTTATTTGTTTAAAATACTGCTTTTCACCATAAATCTACTGATAACAAAATTGTAATTATTTCATCCTTTTTTTAAACTGAAATGGTAATGACATACACTGTTCAAAAGTTAGATTGTATTTAATAATATTTAAATGTAATTATATTAAAATTAGGGGTGTCAACGTTAACGCGTTAACGCATGCGATTAATCAAAAAAAATGAATGCGTTAATTTTTATTTTTTTTTTAACACAAATTAATCGTTTGATAAGGTTTGACCCCAAATTCTAGACATCATCGCAGCGCGGAAGGTTATCTATCATTGTGTGATGAGGGTACAGCGAGCCAGTGTTGCCAGGGTAATGGCACAAGTGGGCTATTATGAAAATACAGTCGCGGGAAAAATTACAGAGCCGTGGGTTGCGTTTTTTTGGGCTGCTTTTACAATGTACCACTGCCACCCAAAGTGTATATAGACAAGTAAAAATGAAAATAGATCCTTTTACTAATGTGTATCATACTTGGAATGTATCCCTGGCAACTTAAGAACGGAGAGGTGAACATCGTGAGTTTCAGCAGAGCAGCAGAAATAAACATGACAACAGCCACTATAGATTATATAAGATAATAAACACACAATTACGATAGGATATTTGGTCCCACTTTATATTAGGTGGTCTTAACTACTATGTACTTACATTTGAATTAAACATTTGGTACAATGCACTTATTGTGTGCATACATGTTTTTACATTGTACTTATATTTTTAAAAATACCTATATGTAATTACATCTGTAATTAATTTCTGTAATTACATTTATTATTACACTGTTGACCCATCCCTTACACCTTAACCCAGCCTTAAACCTACTCAAACCACCAAACCTGTCCCTAACCTTACCCGTATCCCACCTCAATAGCAGAAAAAGTGTTTTGCAATGCAGTATGAACACAATAAGTACATTGTACTTATTTTCTGCTGTAAGTACATAGTAGTTAAGGCCACCTAATATAAAGTGTGACCGGATATTTTTATGTGATTTTCTTGAGAGAATGTGTACATTGGAAATGCTAATTTGTGCAGCGATATAAAAGGCTATAAATATCATATTTTAACAACAATAAACCACCAAATTCCACATGTGATCGCAAAAGGAAGTTATTACAAACACTCGATGGTGGTTTGAAGTAAGTTCTGAGTAAAAGTGTACTATTGATCTCATAAATTGTCTTATGAAGCATGATGCTAATGTTAGCTCTAATTACATTTTTGGTCACACTTTATATTAGGTGGTCTTAATTACTATGTACTTACATCAAAACAATAAGTACAATGCACTTGTTGTGGTCATATTGCATTGCAAAATAATTTTGCTGCTATTGAGGTGGGATACGGGTAAGGTTAGGGACAGGTTTGGTGGTTTGAGTAGGTTTAAGGGTGGGTTAAGGTGTAAGGGATGGGTCAACAGTGTAATCATAAATGTAATTACAGAAATTAATTGCAGATGTAATTACATATTGGTATTTTTAAAAATATAAGTACAATGTAAAAACATGTATGTACACAATAAGTGCATTGAACCAAATTATTAATTTAAATGTAAGTACATAGTAGTTAAGGCCACCTAATATAAAGTGGGACCACATTTTTTAATCGATTGACAGCACTAATTAAAATATTAAGCAACACAACCGGTTTCAACTGTTACACCAAATCAGCATATTTGAATGATTTCTGAAAGTGAAAAAAAAGTGAAAGTGAAAGTGAAGTGACATACGGCCAAGTATGGTGACCCATACTCGGAATTTGTGCTCTGCATTTAACCCATCCAACGTGCACACACACAGCAGTGAACACACACACACTGTGAACACACACCCGGAGCAGTTTTGAATGATTTCTGAAGGATTATGTGACACTGAATGCTGGAGTAATGATGCTGCAAATTCAGCTTTGCTATCATATGAGTTAAATCAATTTTAAAATATATTCAAATAGAATAAATTATAGTATTTTAAATAGTTATACTACTTCACAATATTACTGTAGCCATGGTGAGCATAAGAAACTTCTTTCAGAAACATTAAAAAATCTTATCGATCTAAACTTTTGAATGTTAATGGATACCTTAGTCTACTAACTTTAACACCTTACTATGAATCTTAATGAAACTTTTTATACATCAAATTATTCTATGCATTTGGGGTACACTACATCTTACTAACAACCTATTGAGCCTGTATCATATGTTTGAGGTAATTATTCAGTCCAAACAGGGTTGTAGATGGGCATGTGTTTTCAGGACTGTAGCCTCAAACCTTTTACTCCCTCACAGTACTAATGTCTCTTCTCCCCCGCATAATTTGACAGGAGAGCTGCCGACGCACTGACACGGTCAGACAGAGTAGCCTAATGAGTGTAGAGCGGAGCAGAGACACAATATGGACATCCGGTATTTTTCATAAAAAAAACGCACAGCAGAGAATTGCACTGATAAAAACAAAAAAAACAAAAAAACAAAAAACATGTCGAAACTGAATCCTCATATTTCAGGCTACCCCAGCTGAGTTCAGCAGAGTCAGGCAAACTAAGTAAACACTAGGCGATAGATCTGGTAAACATGTGGTACACTATTGTTTAGTTAGTCAACTTAGTAGAAAGAAAAGGAAATGAGCATGAGGGTTGAAGAAATATACTGTATATCGGATGATGGTGATACCAATACAATTCAGTCGTGTTAGTCACACTTTACTTTAAGGTCTAATTCTCACTATTAACTAACTATTGGCTATGTGACTTTTGTCTAATTTAAACTAGTAATTTCTGTGGTAATACTTTATTTTAAGGTCTCTTAACTAGTTGCTAATTAGCATGCATATTACTAGAATATTAGCCATTTATTAGTAGTAATTACGCACATATTAATGCATTATTCTAAATGACCTTATTCTACATCCCTAATCCTACCCAATACCTAAACTTAACAACTACCTTACTAACTATTAATAAGCAGCAAATTAGGAATTTATTGAGGGAAAAGTTTTAGTTAATAGTTAATAAGTGTTCCCTATTCTAAAGTTTTACCATTTCTGCTTATTAATAGCTAGTAAGGTAGTTGTCAAGTTAAGTGTGTTGTATGAATAAAGGGTTTTAAATACGTTCATGCATATTAAGGCATTGATATGTGCTTCATAAGTACTAATACACAGCCAATATGCTAGTAATATGCATGTTAGTTAAAAGTGAGAATTGGTCCTTAAAGTAGTGTCACTGTTGTATTTTTAATAATTAACATTAATAAAGATACATAAATAACAAATGTATTGCTCATTGTTAGTTAATGTTGGTTAATGCATTACTTAATGTGACCTTACTGTAAGTTTTGCCAATGAATCTGTAGTTGAAGAAGTCATCTTGTTTAGCTTTATTCATACTGACAATAATTAATACCCCCCCCCCCCCCCCCAAATTTAGCCATATAAATCAAAGTGTAGCCAGTCTTCCAGAATAAACAAATAAAATGAGGACTGGCTTACTGTTAAGTGTAATTCCTTTAGGGATAGTCTAATTGAAGAATAGAGAAACAAGACAATGCAATTCTTATATAGTTTGCACCATGAGAGCAGCAAATTGTTTGCGGGATACAGACTCAATTTCCACCCGGTGTTAATCTGTTATCTGTTTGGGCTGATTTAATTACAAGTGGACGGCACTAAATACAGGTGTAAACTGTTTGTTATCTCATTCCACAATCAGAGGTAATACCAGATACACGGAATTTATTTTTGCACTAGGTCGTCATTTATACACAAAAAAGGTGAATACAAATGGGCTCAGTGGTCGATTATGAACATGTCAAATATAAATAAACAATCTCACTTATAATGGTTTTCACAACCAAACTCCAGCTCTCACCCTGTGATCTCCTGGTGTTTATAATCATTGCTTTTCCATAAATATCTATCTGAAGATTTTGAACAGTTTTAGTTTCTCATCGAATGTTTTAAGCTTTGGGCTCAATGTGACAGATTTGGGTGTGTAGTATACTTGAGCCTTATCAGATGGCCTGCACAGTATCGAAGGTGCGGTGTGTATTTTTAGGAGCACTCATTTTGCGGCTGAGTGCCCTTCTTGCTGCTGTCTATATAGATAAGCTGATCTGGAATCAGCAGACCTGAAAAGCAAACTAAGAAACAAGCTCTGGGACCTGACCTCGGCCTGCCACATGAGGCTGAGCTAGATAGAGTGTTTTCATGTGAGTAAACTCAAAGCCTTATCTCTGAAGACGGATTTATGGACTCGGTGATTTCTCAACCGATTCTCACCAAATGTTGCAGCTTGAGCCTTTCATGAAAACAATTTAAGACTTGAGCGCAGAAGGAATTTTTTTAATGGAATGAGATTTCCGAAGTTATTTCCATGAACTTAGAATGGCTTTTCCGATTGCCTCGCCATTCGTACGTCAACGTAAGCTGCAGGAAACATGGAGTATTTTCAGTTATAGACAAGAACTCGAGAGCCCTTGTTGTGAGTGCACGGGGAACTGAGAGGCTGTTATTAATGGCTCTTGTCAAAGTTATTTATCAGCTCAATTTATTTTCATCAGTATTTTTTATTAGCTCTTACAGAATTTTCATTACTTCGGTATTGTTCTTTACACGATGAGTGTGTGTTATTGCTGCCCGTGACATGCGCATGTAGGGTCATCCATCGAGGGCTCATAGATTTAAAGAAGACAACAAGCAACAACGGATTAGTACGAGGTTGTTTTCGGCTGATAAAGTGCCATTAAATCATAGGGTGATACATTTTAACTGTCACCCCGCGTGTTCACATAAATCATGGTTTCATAACTGAATTACCAAACGCCTTTGCCCTAGTACATCTATTTAACGGCATGTGCTCATGTAGGTTTATCAAAATAAGTCAGACGTCTTCATTTGCCTTTGTAGGTCATCAAGCCCCTTGAAACGAAGGATAATCAGATATGCTAAAGAAATAAAAATAAAATCCCAACTTTCACACAGCAATATTTCAATGATAGGCATCCCACTGCCAAAAATCACTGGGTCTCATTCACTAATAATTGCCTGAATTATTCGTATTGATATGCACAAGAGAACAACTCAGCCCGAAATTTCCAACTAATTCACATGTGTAAACATATGAATTTGTTATGAACCTAATTATTATGTTAATAAATCTGGAGTATTCTAAACAGTTTTATTTTAATAACATTGATATACTACAATAATTGAAATTACATTTTATTTTTATATTATCTGTGTTCATGTTAATTTTAGTTAAATGTTTAGTAATTTAGTTGTTTTGTCATTTTTATTTATTTGTTATTGTATTTATTTATTTTTTGTCTGGGTTTTTTATATACATTTTTATTTATTCGTTTTAGTTAATTTACTTTTAATTGTTTTAGTACTTCAAGTTTAACTTTTTTTCAGTTAATGTTTATTTTATTTAAAATAATTTTGAAATAAAATAAAAGTTATTATTATTATTATTATTATTATTATTATTATTATTATTATTATTATTATTATTATTATTATTATTATTATTATTATTATTATTATTATTATATTTTAAAATGTTTTTAGTTTTCTAACTGTAATAACCCAGATTCTAAATAAGTGACCATGTGCCCAAGTAATTTGTATTTTCATATAAGGATGTTTCCTTGGTAACCTTTCATAAAATAAATGTTCTAGAAGCAAAATTGTATAAGATGATTAAATGTATCATGTTGTTATAAATATGATTAGATATCATATACATATTTATTATTATATGTTTTCTTTTCCACCTTTCTGTGTTGCACAAACATTGCAAAAGTGTTATGACTGCTGCACTGACAGTGACAGATTTCTGGGAGATTATGGATCACTCATGGGAGTTAGATAGGAAATGGTTTCCAGGAGTCTCGTGGAATATATGATGCCAAAGTAAAGGCTTTAAATATTTATTATTGTTATTATTGTTATTATTATTATTATTATTATTATTATTATTATTATTATTATTATTATTATTATTATTATTATTATTATTATTATTTTATCGTGGATAGTAGCTACAATGCTAAAAAAAAAAAAGAGTGAATCTTAAATACTCAACTGGATATTAATTAAAGTCATTGTGTCAAGTAGGACATCAGAGTTTATTTTTCTCTTTTTTCCAAAAGTGGCCACAAATCCCACTCCAAAGATAAAGGTCATGGTGGTAAAGGCATTAAGTGATGCAACAGGCTTATTATACTTGATTTAGTTATAATTGATGATCTCATTAATCATCCAGCCATGCCAGTGTTAATGGCTGCCTTAGCACGTCATTTCTTCCTGTTATAGTAATTAATCTTTGCTCCGGTGGATAAGCCGGAAGGTTATGTACCAGCGCTGGCTCATTGTCTCGCTGTACTAACTTTGACTTGGACTATGTAGGACCTTTTAATACATTTCACAGTCCTGAGCACTTTGCCGAGCTAAATCGTTCTTGTTAGGACCTGACAAGCAAAGGCAAAGTCCTTAAAGGATTATCACAGATGATATTGACATGTCCATTGTCCATGAGCAAATATTGACATTGTGTCTTAAATCTGGCTCTGGCTTTAGTATAATTAACTCTCGCTAATGCAAATTTATTTGTTTTAATAAAACGGTAGGCCACGGTCAAAAATCCTATTGCATGGGCCATGTTCTAAGCTTTTGAAAAACAGACAGTATATGTTGAGGAATGCGTATATGTACATCTCACATTCATCACTGTATTGCATTGCATTATATGTTTTGTCCCCCACAATTAAAAAAAAAGAGCTTTGGTTATAAAATAAGATTTAAATCATCTTGGTGAGATGTATTATTGAAGAGTTTGAGTGATAATTTTTATATGCAATTTATTTAATTCCTGTGTGTCATTTTAAAACAAGTACAGAGAGGTCTTTAGAGGAGTGTCAATGTAAAAAAAAAAAAAAGGTAATAAAATATTATATATTATAATTGTTTTTTTTTCTTTCAATAACACAAACATTTTACTAACATCGCTCCTGATCATAATCATAACTACCCTTTTAGTGGGGGGGGGGCAGTGCCAGATTATTACTACTATTATTATTATTATTATTATTATTATTAATTACTTAAAACACAAATGAATGCAAAACATAAGCAAATCAATACAAAATAACCCACAAGGGTTAACCTTTTTAATTAGCTGGTGAATTTGGCAACAGAGGAAGTCTTGCTTTTAAACCAGTTAAGAAGCTTGGCTGAGGAACCACCATCCAAAACACATTATGATCATCATGCTAGTGTTTTCAGCAGGGATTTCCTTGCCCTGCAGGTGACATCCATAGTCCTGAATTCTTACTGCCGAAGGCCAAGAGAAAATATAAATTAATTAATTAATTTAAAAAATAAATATGAAATATTTTTAAGATTGCTAGTACCAAACCTGTAGAAACACTGGATTTTTCTTTCTCTTTTTCTTATTCTTCTTTCTTTTCCCCTTGTTAGCCACATGCTGTACTATATTTTTAGGCACTCAGGTCTGTCAATCAGAGCTGTGGCTCTTTTCATAACCACTGTCCAAAAGAACGAGACCAAAGCCCAGGCTGCAGGAAAAGACAGAACAATACAGAGAAAGGCAATACAATTCACCGTCCAACCACCAAGACAGGTCACAGCAATGAAATGTCACAGAAAGCCAAGGAAATGTAACAGCAGCCTTGTTGTAGGAGGAAGAAAGGACATCACGTTGTGATGAAAATGCTTCAATCCATGATGGTTGGATTGCAGTATTTTGTAAGACCAGAGTCTGAACCCCTTCGCGAGTTTCATCATGTTAGGGGGAAGGACGCAGTGAAGCGTGCACCAAGCAGCTGGTTTCATTAACCTCCTGTCCAACCCTGGAGAGAAGGAAGCAGGGTAAGGCGATGTAAATGGTGACCTTCTAAATATGCAGCCAGATATCAGCGAGTGAACGCCTCCCTGCTCTTGCGATTCAAAGAGAGGGAGGGAATGTAATAGCAGACAGCGAGGAAACTAGGCCACTTGTTTCAACAGTTGAGTCACCTTGGCAATACTGACTTTGAGCCTCTGGGGTGTGAATTTGCCCGTGTTACGGCGTGTGATAGGATGGTTTGTATGCTGTCATATTTCTCACAAGAGATAACTTTTTATATAATTTCTGGTAGCCATTCCATTGTAATGATAAATGTGTAACAATAGATCTGTTTTGTCAAATGGTTATTCAGCCTATAATTGCTCCAACATCAGTACAGAGCCTAGATACCTCCATTAAAAATGAAAAATGGATTTTTAAACAATGGACTTCATCTATTTTAATAGCTATTGTATTTTTTTTTTTTTTTTTTCTCTGACAATCATGTTCATTTAATAGTAGTTGGCTAATTCAGTGATTGTGTGCTGTGCCTTTTGAAGCACGCCAACTGTGCCAGCATGAAACTAAAATTGTCTCTATTTACTTTCTTAATACACATGCTGAGTCTTACTGTGTTTCATATGTTATTGAAAATTCACATTATTGGGTACAAAAAAATAAAAATGTGTTTGTATTTGTTGTGTTTCAGAACAAAAGTAGTCTTCCACAATTGACTAAAAACTTGTATATGTGTATGCCAACACAGGCTCATTGGAAAAATGTGCCTCTACTTACATTTTTGTTTTTCAAAACTCCAAAATTGTACATATACATACGATTCACTGCAAAGTTCTTTGCAAAATAAATGCAAAGTTCCTTGCACAACACTATATGTGACCCTGGAGCACAAAACCAGTCATAAGTAGCTCAGGTATATTTGTAACAATAGCCAACAATACATTGCAGGGGTCAAAATGATCATTTTTTTCTTTTATGCCAAAAATCATTAGGATATTAATTAAAGATCATGTTCCATGAAGGTATTTTGTAAATTTCCTACAATAAATATATCAAAACGTTTGATTAATATATCAGAACTTTTGATTAGTAATATGCATTGCTAAGAACTTCATTTGGGCAAATTTAAAGTCGATTTCATCAATATTTAGATTTGTTTGCACCCTCAGATTCCAGATTTTCAAATAGTTGTATCTCGGCCGAATATCCTAACAAACCATACATCAGTTGAAAGCTTATTTATTCAACTTTCAGAGGATAAATGTATAAATCTCAATTTCAGAAAACTGACCCTTTACCATAGTGCAAAATTAGAAAACGAATACATTTTTATGTCTACATCACGTAACTAGCTCCAAATGTATAGCTTTTCTGACACAGTAAACTTGCTCGGTAGCCCACCCGGTACTGCATGGTACTTGTGATGTGGAGCACTTTGGTACAAGTCCCATGAAACACAATACATGATAAGAAAGCGAAGATGGCATGGCTGCCTTGAGAAATAGGTTGTTATCTCACGTTTGCTTTCATTAACACTATTGATTAGGTTTAGGGTAGGGTTTAGTGTAGATGGTACTCAGCGATGGGTAGTAACTGATTACATAATCTGGATTGTGTAATCAGATTAAATAATAATAAGTATTTGTTATTAGATATTTTAAAATGCTCATAATTAGATTACAGTTTTTTTTTTTTTTTTTTTTTATGGATTACATGATTATGTGTTATACACACAATTGCAGCAAATTATTTATACAGTAATTTATTGATTTGTGTCCCGTTATTTTAAAATTCCCTTGTATCTATTATTTTCAAATGCAATAGAGATACAATTAATTTAAAATAATTAATTTCTGATGGATAGTCAGGACCTTCCTAACTTATCTTTATAGTTAAATATCTTAGTTTCGTTTGAAAATCTGTTGCATTAGGCAACTAAATGGGTTGCCAGTGCGGTTTCATGTTGATTTTCAAAGAATGTTATTGACTAGACTGTCTCTGTTCAATGTTTCTGAACACTTCTTCGATCCTAATTTTTGTTTCCTGTTCTCTAGAGGGCTGACCTTGCTGTGGCTCCTCTCACAATCACCTTTATGCGAGAGAAAGCTATCGACTTCTCCAAACCTTTCTTGAACACTGGCATCAGTATTCTGTACCGCAGACCCAACAGCACCAACTCTGGCTTCTTCTCTTTCCTGAACCCCATGACCCCTGATATCTGGGTCTACATCCTGTTGGCCTACCTGGGAGTCAGCTGTGTACTCTTTGTCATCGCCAGGTGAGCGACAACCAATTGTTCCTGTGGCCTGTGCACCTGGGACTATTAACCTTCATGGTACCTTTCGATATTTGCTTGGAATTCACTCGGTAAAGCATCAAAGGGCAAACAGAAATGTGTTATTAGTGGTGTTTGCTAAGGCTAAGGGACCAAACCATATCTAGGGAATAGAATATCAAAGAGACTTGCTGGTGGGATTTTTGTGGCCATTAAAAACCTCTTAACAACCACCCAGAATGCTGTAGCAACTAAATAGTACATATGGTGCACAATGCACATGAAACAAAAAATAAATAAATAAATAAATAAATAAATAATTATATATATATATATATATATATATATATATATATATATATATATACATACATCATATGCAGGTGCATCTCAATAAATTAGAATGTCGTGGAAAAGTTCATTTATTTCAGTAATTCAACTCAAATTGTGAAACTCGTGTATTAAATAAATTCAGTGCACAGAGACTGAAGTAGTTTACGTCTTTGGTTCTTTTAATTGTGATGATTTTGGCTCACATTTAACAAAAACCCACCAATTCACTATCTCAACAAATTATAATATGGTGACATGCCAATCAGCTAATCAACTCAAAACACCTGCAAAGGTTTCCTGAGCCTTCAAAATGGTCTCTCAGTTTGGTTCACTAGGCTACACAATCATGGGGAAGACTGCTGATCTGACAGTTGACCAGAAGACAATCATTGACACCCTTCACAAGGAGGGTAAGCCACAAACATTCATTGCCAAATAAGCTGGCTGTTCACAGAGTGCTGTATCCAAGCATGTTAACAGAAAGTTGAGTGGAAGGAAAAAGTGTGGAAGAAAAAGATGCACAACCAACCGAGAGAACCGCAGCCTTATGAGGATTGTAAAGCAAAATCGATTCAAGAATTTGGGTGAACTTCACAATGAATGGACTGAGGCTGGGGTCAAGGCATCAAGAGCCACCACACGCAGACGTGTCAAGGAATTTGGCTACAGCTGTCGTATTCCTCTTGTTAAGCCACTCCTGAACCACAGACAACATCAGAGGCGTCTTACCTGGGCTAAGGAGAAGAAGAACTGGACTGTTGCCCAGTGGTCCAAAGTCCTCTTTTCAGATGAGAGCAAGTTTTGTAACCCATTTGGAAACCAAGGTCCTAGAGTCTGGAGGAAGGGTGGAGAAGCTCATAACCCAAGTTGCTTGAAATCCATTGTTAAGTTTATGATTTGGGGTGCAGTGTCATCTGCTGGTGTTGGTCCATTGTGTATTTTGAAAAGCAAAGTCACTGCACCCGTTTACCAAGAAATGTTGGAGCACTTCATGCTTCCTTCTGCTGACCAGCTTTTTGAAGATGCTGATTTCATTTTCCAGCAGGATTTGGCACCTGCCCACACTGCCAAAAGCACCAAAAGTTGGTTTAATGACCATGGTGTTGGTGTGCTTGACTGGCCAGCAAACTCACCAGACCTGAACCCCACAGAGAATCTATGGGGTATTGTCAAGAGGAAAATGAGAAACAAGAGACCAAAAAATGCAGATGAGCTGAAGGCCACTGTCAAATAAACCTGGGCTTCCAGACCACCTCAGCAGTGCCACAAACTGATCACCTCCATGCCACGCCGAATTGAGGCAGTAATTAAAGCAAAAGGAGCCCCTACCAAGTATTGAGTACATATACAGTAAAGGAACATACTTTCCAGAAGGTCAACAATTCACTAAAAATGTTTTTTTTTTTATTATTGGTCTTATGAAGTATTCTAATTTGTTGAGATTGTGAATTGGTGGGTTTTTGTTAAATGTGAGCCAAAATCATCACAATTAAAATAACCAAAGACTTAAACTACTTCAGTCTGTGTGCATTGAATTGATTTAATACCACTTATTAACAAAATTACATGTAGCCATGTAACGGGCAGATAAATGTCCTATGTAAAAGTAACGTCAGTCTGTTTACACCAAAGGTTTCTCATTGAAAGCAGCTGGCTTTCCGGCTACATGGGACACTTTTTCTGTCTGTATAGTGACACATAGTCAAGCAGCAGAAAGGGTTGCCATAAACGCTGCCACTGATCATACTAACATTAAAATATCACACAATTTGTCATCCATTCAGTCATTTAAAGCCTGCTTTCCAAATAGGTTTTAACAACCTGCTTGAGGGTCCTTTGAGTGGCATTGTTATTATTTGTAGGAGTGCTTTAATCAGAAATGTGTATAGCACCTCTCACTGAAGGGGCTTTCGGAGTGACCATTAATGAAGAGTACGGGCACTAGAGATTTTACAGTAGTCAGACTTACGTTCTGAATATTAGGACACACTCAGACCTCAGCCATTTGACGAAACTGCATTACAACTCAGTCTGGAAGGCTTCATGAGAAACAACGTCAGTTGTCAAATCTCATACAGTTAGGAATCAGGTGAAACAACCTTTCTTTTCTTTTCTTTTCTTTTCTTTTCTTTTCTTTTCTTTTTATTTATTATTTATTTAAATTATAAATTATTACTTATTATTTATTTATTTATTATTTATTATTAATTATTGTATTAAGTGCAATTTAAACTGTTCTGAAGTAACACAGGTAGCACATGCATTTTGCAGTTAGAAGAGTGCTTTTTGAGTGAGGCCGTTTTATCTGGTGCCTCATTGTATGAGACCTGACATCTGAACAGAGGCGGACAAAGTACACAGTTTCCTTACTTGAGTGAAAGTACAGATACTACTGGTCAAATACTACTCCACTACAAGTGAAAGTTGTAAAGACAAATTTTCACTTAAGTGAAAGTACGGAAGTACATGTTTTTAAAAGTACTTAAGTATCAAAAGTAAAAAGTAAATGTATTGTTGTATATTTACAATACCATATGCCACTAATGCAACCTACTGAATACACTGATTAGCTTGTATTATCTTTGGAATTAAGAGCTTTTATGTTACAAAACATATTAAAAGGGAACAACTGAATGAAGATAATCATCTGTATTTTTATCTAACACTCCTACAGCTACATTGAACTCATTTTAATACTTGTTTAAAAGTTACAAAGTTCTTTTTCAAAGAGATATTGAAGTCTATGATATGGTTCATTTTAGGTAAACAAATCAAACATTGAAAAGAAAACAAACTATAGGTTTCTTTAGTGAGATAATAGTAAATTTGTGGATACTGTGATTTTACTGCAAATACCATAGTTATGGTTACTATAGTAAAAACATGGTTAATTTTCCAAAGGGCTTTAATGAGTTAACACATGCCTTTTTAGAGCGCTTTTAGCTGTGCAGTAGCGCGGACGTTTACATTAGTTTAGCGGGGAAGATCCCGAGGTTGCCAGATTTGCATGAAAAATATCAGCCTAATTTTCTGTTAAACTCCTCATATGAATGTCTGCATGACATGTACAATTCAGTTTAGACAGTTTGCAAGAATTTTAGTGTCCGTGGTATGAAAACGATCGTTGCGAGATGCTGACGAAGTAAACAAGTCTCTTTGAGAGAGTTGTGAGTGAGGACGCTGGCACATCCTCCGTGTTTCCCGATCCAGTTATTATAAGCGTTTTTAGACTTGTGTCTTCCACTTAATTTGACACGTTTAAAAGTGTCAAATTAACTTAATTTGACACTGAAAAGTAGGAATATGTAGTTTAGAGTCAGCGATATCTTTATCTTATCTTATTTGCAAAATATTTGAAATAATTTAGGTTTATTTTTATTTATTTTTTGTTTTTAATAGCAATATCTGGCACTCAAACTGACAGTAATCAATCTGATAAAATTATCCACCTCTAACTATAGTAGAGTATTAACAAATTTTGATGCAATAAATAGGGTATTATTTTAAAATGATCATCCCTCCAAAATGGAGAAAACTAAATTGTTATTATAGTATATAGTATATAGTAAACAATTCTCAAACAATTGTCAAATGGCTATGGCCATGCTCATCATGGCACTGCTCTTGCATGGAAATATATGTTTTAAGTTTCAAAAGAATAAGCAAGTAGTACAAACGGATACTTCAGCACTCATGCACCAGTAATAACAGAAGTCATTTCCACCATCTTACTGGTCTTATCTTTTCAAAGACCGGAACATGGTTAGGGCTTCATATATTTTGGGGACTAGAAAAAGAAGATGCATAGGCTTATTTTTAATTACAATTAAAAATTCAGTCACAGTCTATCAAGAATGCTGGATTTTCTTTTACTTTCTGTGCTTGAATAAGAGAGAGTAAATAACCAGGTTGTACACACAGTTGAAAACATAATTAGTAGCTTATTATTATTATTATTATTATTATTGTTGTTGTTGTTGGTTGTTTATTTATTTTAGAATAACTAACACTGGTCACGTAGAAGATGGAAAGATGAAGGATGGACTATATTCATTTTTTTTTTTTTTACTTGCTTATTTATTTTATTTAAAGGTGAAATATGTGATTTTTGTGACATACCCCAAGCATAACCTGACAAAAAAAAAAAAAAAAAAAAAGAATAGTCAAACAGGTTTCCGAATCATCACTCTTCCTGTGTGCCATTCGTTGAGTAAACAGATGGCCCTGCCCCATTGGTCACAGAGTTTGTTGAGTCAGTGTTGCTATGTTGAGCTGGTTGGGCTGTTTAATCAAACAGAGCAATGTTTTCAAAATGCATAATTGAAATCAGCCTGAAAAAAGGCACATGTATTGATGTATAATAAGATTATGAGATTTTAACTTTACACAAAGACAGTGAAAGAGTAATACACATGGCTATATTATCCAACGTGCGGATTTTTCCTTTTCCTTTTTTTTGTTCTTTTCAAGCAGTGAGTGAAAACATGTACATAGACAAATCCTACAATGTGTCTTCTGCGAGTTTCCAGCTACGGTGCTTGTGCTCGGCTAACAAGTCCCTTGGCAATACCTGCGTCTTTCATCTTTTGAAGCATCTGCTTTGAGATGTTCCTTGTACTGTAGATGTTAAAGGACAGGTGTTATAAGGGAAATTACAGACATCTGCAGTTGCTGGGAGTGTCCAGATTTAATTATGTTATAGTTTAACAAGCTGTTGAAAAGAGTCAAGACGTGCACTCTCGTCACAGTTAGCGAGTACTTGCCTTGATTTCAACAAAATACACTGAAGTGGCCAATCTGTAATATTTCCCCAGGGTTATAAATGCCTTTGGCACAATAGTAAAGTCTAGTCTTAAAGTAAAGGGCTTTTCTAATACGGACAGTTCATAATTAGTCAGAACTCACTTTGTATTAGTAACATACGAGTGTGTATTAGCAAATCTCATAATATGCAATTTTATAATATGCATTAATGACTACCCTTGTGAAAAAGTGTAGTCATTAATTGTTTCGACTGTACTTTTGTATTGTACTTCAAATCTAAGAAGTATAACACTTAATTAGTAATTAGTTAATTGTAAAGTCTATAAAAAGTGAATACAATATTACCTAAATAAAATACTGCATGTACATAAAGAGAGTACACTTAAAAAAGTGCACTTTGTAATGCCAAATAAAAATGTCTACCTTAAGGTACATTTTAAATTTTCATTTTAATAATCTTCTGTCATACGGTAAAGAAGTACACATGTTCTAATGCGTTGACTAGCTGACTGAAGCATATGTAAAGTACTTGATTATAATTGTATCCGTAGTGTGTTATTCATATTTTGAATGTACTAAATTGTAACTCATTACACATGTTTAATTGCAAATATATTTACATAAGTTATATGCAATTTTCAACTAAAAATGCCATTATTAAATATATGTTTTATTATGTTAGTTTATCTCTTTAAACATTTTTAAAGAAAGAGAATAGAAGAAATTATGACATTACATAGAAAGCTGTACTCAAATCCTACTTGGGGTAGAGGGGGGTTAAGTATCCAAAAAACACTACACTCAGTTGAATATTCTTTAAAGGTTTTTTTTTTTTTTTCTTCCCTGCAATAACTACTCTTTTTTTGTGAAAATATGCCACAGTGTACTTCTTTCTTAAAAGGGTGTATTTCTACATTTTCAGAAAATGTACCGTTAAATGTTTTTTGCACAATGTTTGGGTGTCGTGTATGGTTGCTGATGTGTTCTGAGCTATTCTTAGCACTTTGCTGTGCAGTTGCTAGGGTGCCGCTCAATAGTTGCTGGGATGTTCTGAGTAGTTCCAGCGCAAGTCAGAAGAGCCCTCTATGATATGATGTTCCCTAGATGTGTAAATTTGAAGAAAAAAAAAAAATAAAAAAAAAAACACTTCACCTTTAAATACAGAGGTCATGTTTGAGAACTCTCTCTGGTTCCTGACACAGGTTCAGCCCGTACGAGTGGTATGACGCCCATCCGTGTAACCCAGGCTCCGATGTGGTAGAAAACAACTTCACCCTTCTCAACAGCTTCTGGTTTGGCGTGGGCTCCCTCATGCAGCAAGGTACAGTGCTTCTTCTGCAAACTCAATGCACTTTCCAAAGATGGCAAACAAGCCGAAAAACCTGACAACAGCATGATGTGACTGTCTTCCACCCTTTACTTGTCAAAACCATGTTGAGTTCAGACTTTTCTGACAGGAGAAGGAAGTAGTCATCTTGCTTGTCAGTGAGGCGGAGATGAGGGGTGTCAAACATCTGTCATACACACTGGCAGGTTAGAGGGATAACAGCAGCGTTTGTTTCCTGACACTCAGCTGCCATCAGAGACCTTCACGATTGTAAGTTTGAGGTTGGGATGAAAGTCGACAGAAGACTGTCTCTATCGTAGCAAATGCACAGTGGGGCGTCTCTGTGGTTCATCTCATCTCCGTTTGGCCAGATGTCCCGCCCTCTATACGTTGCTCTTCTTTATTTCTCGCCTCAATGCAGTGTTTCATTCATTCACCACAGCTAGCACGTGGCTTCAGCGTGACACAGGGAGATCATAGGGAAATTAATAGGCTTGTTTCAGATGCCAGTGACTTCGCTTTGAATGTCGAAGAGAGTAGGCCGTTAGTGTCAGGGGAGGAGACAGAAAAGAGCAGTTAAATCGTAGTGGACCAGCAATCTACTCCGGCAAAAGCAGATGTACAGACTCTAAACACTGCAGCTGCCTGTTTCAACACATTAGCATGACTTGGACAGCATTTTTTAACCTTCAAACCTGCCGGTTATGAGTTCTGTGCAGAATTTACTCATTTCAAACAGTCCTAATATTAATGCATAACACAGTAGCAGCTCCAATACGAAAAAATTAAAAAGAATTAAAAAAAAAGATAAAATTTTTTTACCCATATTGAACCTGTTTTTTAGCGCCACTCACTGGATGTTTCAATTTGAAGTAAGGTACGTAATAACGGTGTTGCAGAAATATGTACTTAGAGGCACGTGTTTCCTTTGAGACCAGGTTTAATAAACAGTCAATATGCTAGTACTGTAATATTCATGCTAATTAATAGTCCTTAAAATATAAAGTGTTACCAGATTATTATAGTTTTTCAAGTTGCATAAAATTATTGGAGTAAATTTGGCAAGAAAATGCTATTTAAATCATTCCAGTGTAATTAATTGTGAATTTACTAGTTTTTCTGAGTGAAATTGTTTCTACACTTTTTTTGTGTGTGTGTGTTTACAATTTGGACTACACTGCTTGCACTTTGTTTGTTGTTACCTGCAACCAGGAAAGACAAAACAATGTAAAGATTGTGTTGTGGCATTCAGTTTTTCTCTCTCATTACGTTCAGTTTAGACCACAAGTTCACAACTCGCCTAAAACTCCTGCATCATCTTGCAGCGGCTCTATAGATTCAGTAGTGGCACATCACCACTAAATAGTGATGTGAGAAACTTAGTCTGAGTATTTCAGGACGCTGTTCGATATGCATAAAAAATGCAAACTTTCAACAATCATTAACGGAACCAAAATCATTTGGTTCCAGTATTTTAGTCTTTTAATGGAACCAACTTTGAATAAGAAGCAATTTCCAGTCTTAATCTGAGTTTTTATCTTAACACAACACCAAAGTAAATGACAGTCTCTCTCAAATATTATTTCCTCTAGTACCATTTTAAATATTTTCTTTGGCTCTGTGCCGAGGCGCCACCTCACAGAATTAGATGGAGGAAGCTATTAAAGACACGCAGGGGTTGAAGCTGTTTTCACGCCCCTCACAGGCACACATTAGCAAATGATACCCTCAAAACCAAACGGCATAATAAAGCAGGCCAGGGAGTAATGAAATGTTTTACCTCATGTAAGGAGACAAATAGAAAAGACTCTTCCTGTGCCCACGGTGAATCTTTGCTCGTGGGGAGCGCAAATCTGCCGCACATTTCATTACGCATGAAATCTCCACTGATATGTGTGCGATACCTGTCAATTTGAAACAGTCTACTGAAACTAGCAGCCATGCAGTTTATGTATTGGTTGGATGGAGTTATAAGTTCTCTCTTGACTTTAAAAGTTGTGAGATTGTGTTTGTTTTCTTGTTTACTTACTCCAGTTGCATGAATGATTGATAATGATTTATGGTTCAACAGCAATTTAAAGTTTAAGCACTGTGAAATCATCAAATAGTGTTAGATGGTGTTAAAAATAAGACAAGACTGTGTTTGTGTAAGAGGGGAATTCATTGGTATTGCAGCTAAGACAGCAGACATGAAACTATTTAGTGAACAGTTGGTATAAATGTAATATTACTTTACTTGTTAGAAAGGCGGTGCTAATTATTCTTTATATATACATATATATATATATACATATATATATATATATATACACATATATATATATATATATATTCATAAAAGTTGGACACCAATGGATCTTAAACTAGCCTAAGGCGGTTTTCTGGTCTGCCAGTTGTCTATTTTATGTCTATTTTGTTTCTCCTAAGACATTTTAAGAGCAACATTTGAGACAAAGTTGATAGCATAATGAGACACACTGTAAGAGTAATACAATTATTGTCTAGAAAGGACAATCCAAGAAGTAAATCCAATATTATTGCAGCTAGAGCAAGACAGCAGGAGCTACTGATAAAAAATGAGAACAAATAAAACCAGACACTAAACAACTGGCATGAAAAGAAAATAAATGTTTTCACATGTCAGAAAATACCAGACAGTTGTTGTCTTAATTCTTTTCTACATTGTCATTTTTCAAACATGTCCTGTCAGCCAGGAAGCTCCTTCATGCTAGTACGCGGCAGTTCAGCTGAACTGATAAAAGCACAAAAGCTCATTTTTCATCTCTGTCCAAAAATTATTCAGGTTAGACATGGCTTGCTCAACAAAAACGGATGTTTCATTCTGCAAAATGCAGATTATTACATGAAAAATGGTCTGTTTTTGCAAGTTGCTTCTGAAAGAAAGAAGGAAAAAAAAAAAAAAAAACCTCCTCCAAACCCACCTAAGGTGCTTGGCTGGTTATAGAGGGGGCTGATCTACTAAACAAGCTTAAACCAGCAAACCATACCAGGCTGGTTTCTTTCTGCAGGGGTATGTCTGTTTACCATCGACTTACTGCAAAAATGTTAATTTGGTGACTGCTTTATCAGTTTCCCCAGTTTCCCTAATTTTGAACATATCTTTAATTCTTCTTCATGCTATTATTTAAAACATTATTGCTTTGGCACACACTGATAGTGAAAAGGGCTAAGTAGCAGGCTGAATATTGAATACTAGCCTCCGGCGCTGAGCTGCACTGTGTCTTTCTTCTTTACGAGAAGAAGGTGGGAATGTTAAGTGCAGGTAATTATTCTCATTGGGAAATGCTTTAACTTCGGCCATGCTGATGTGTTTCAGAGCTTGTGAAAGAAATAGCAGGACAGGGAAAAGCAGGTCATCATAATTAATATCACTCTGAAGCAAACCCATAGAGAATTACCCAAAGACGGCCACAGTTTAGCAACTTTGCCTTCCCTACTTTTACACAGCGATAAGCACATGTTTAGCTTCAGCGTTATGCTGGAAAATCTGTCAGCTGGTTGTTTGTCATGATATCAGCATTTCTTTAAGAGCTTGCACACTGAAACATGATAAAGGAACAACCAAAACAGCAAGACCACAAACCAAAGACCCTCTCTCACAAAGCCCATTTGATTCTGTATGTTGTGGTAAAATGATTTTGTTTAAAAAAAAAATAGCTTGTCAACTCTATTTTAGCCAATCCCGAGCTGAATTAAGGTACACAATTAAGGGTGTGTGGTGTTGTGTGTATGTGTGAAAGACACTCAGGGGTTTGCAGTTTTCTAACTTATCATTGCACTGTTCACTGGCTCCTATCCTGAAGGAACTCCCTGTTTGTCCATCATCTCTGTTTTTGTTTGGTTTTGTTCAGCTCTCTGTACATATGAGATGAGCTGCATGTGGACTTAGAATGAATCAAGACTTTAGATAGTTGGATAGTTGAATGGAAAAATCTGATATTCCTTCCCTTTCTCTTCTTATAAACATATCAATACCAATTTTAAGCTAAACTCGTGTATTTTTATGTAATAAGCTGATAATGTATTTCATTTTTGTTCAGGTTCAGAACTGATGCCTAAAGCTCTCTCTACTCGAATCATCGGAGGAATCTGGTGGTTCTTCACCCTCATCATCATCTCCTCCTACACAGCGAATCTGGCCGCTTTTCTCACTGTAGAGAGGATGGATTCGCCTGTGGACTCAGCCGATGACCTGGCCAAACAGACCAAAATAGAGTACGGCGTAGTCAAAGATGGAGCAACCATGTCCTTCTTTAAGGTACAGCCCTTTGAAATGATCAAGATTTTTCAAAAGTCTGTAATTTTGACACATCACAATGGCATTTCACTAAGGTTATATTCACTGTTTGTGATATATTTGACATGTTATTTATTTCTTGAAGCTTGACGCAGGCTTTTTGTCACCAGTGTTGAGAACAACTGCAGAATGTTAACAGAAGATTTTTGAAAGACAGCTCCAGCTAACTTTTCAAAAAAGGAGCAACTTTTCTATTCTTGAGTGGTGCAGAGAAAAAAAAAATCAATACAATTCCACAAAAGAATTTTTTAAGCTTTTCCAGTTAGATCCTAATTCCCACTGTAAAAGCAAATTCTCCCGTGCTCTCACTTCTCTTCCATGTTTGAAGTTTTCCTTCATAATGATTTTTTTTGTATTCCAAAGTTTCAGCTTTTGCCTGCAGGGTTTTACTTTTTTACGGCTTTGAGTTTTCATTCTCAGATGCTGTAGTGCCGAGCAGAGAGAAAAAAAAAATAAATAAAAAAATAAATAAATATATATATATATATATATATATATACCAGGTTTCTGAGTGACAGAAAATTGAGGTGACTTTAAACCAATGATTGCATATTCATACATTATTTCAAAATATAGACTGCTTTTGTGTTTTTTGCTGATGTTGAAATATTTTCATATACATTTTCAGTCCGTGTACATTTTGATAGTTTGATAGATTGAAATTTAAGAATTTTGAACTAAAAAATACAACAACATGTTTTGGAACATGGTTATTTATGGAAAATAGTCCGTGTACGATTTGATAGTTTTTTTTTTTTTTTTTTATTAAATTTGACTGTTTATTGAATTTTCTTCAGGGAATAGTAGTACAAAACAAAAAGCAGCTGTACAAATTTAGAACCCACCCCAACCCATCCCACCCCCTGTTAGACTTAAAAATAAAATAAAATAAAATAATAATAATAATAATAATACATTATTTAATGTTAATAGATAAATAATTAACAATAAAATAATTTTTACAAAGATTTTAGAAAAGATGACACAACATTTAAAACCAAATGCCATGAATGTACAGTTTTCACATTAGATCCATGTATACGAGAAGTTGAGAGTTCCGTCAAGATGATGTCCAACAAATACACCGTCCAGGTTCGTCTGAACATTTGTGGGAGGAGGATTCCAGCGGTTGATTTAATTTTTTTTTTCAATTTTTTTTTGCTGCTGTGAGAGAAGCTAACAGCTATTGGATGGACAAGGTGAAGTCCCAAAAGTCATTCATGAAAAAATGGCGTGGAGTCAAACATATCTCACTACCCAACAAATATGATAGGTCCTGTGAGAGCTGAGTCCAAAAAGGTGAAAGAGAGGGGCACTTCCAAAAAATGTTTTAGTGCCTGAAACTCCTTGGGAACAGAGATTACACTTAGGAGAAGATGACAGATTCATATAAAAATGTTTCATTGGAGTCAAGTAAACCCTATGCAGCAATTTCCAATGAATTATTTGGTGATTAGGGTTTTTAGAAGACAATTTAAAAGGGTGGTTGACTGTTTTTTTTTGTTTGTTTGTTTTTCTAGGCTTGATTGTGTTAATGGGATGCAGTCTAACATGTGTTCAAGCTTCGTTTTTTTTAAAAAAACACATTATTTTTCATGTAATTTACTTTTATTCCACACCGCTCTGTCCCTTCTCTGACAAACGCCTCGATTATTTCCTGTTTTTATGATGCCCCTTCCTCAGAAATATGTGATGGGCTCTGATTGGTTAGCTAGCTCAGTGTGTTGTGATTTCCTAAACCGCCGAGCGTGCGTCTAAATGTCCCAACCTTCAGCTCAGCAGCATGTGCTCCGGTTGTATTGTAAACAATGGCATCGTCTATATTGCTTATCAGTTTGAGGATCGTGCAGAACCTGTGCAAGCACGGCTCTTCATGGTATGTTTTTTTGTTGTTGTTGTCGTCTCATACTTTTAGATACGCTGTTATTATGCTACTGCTTCTGTTAGCATTTAATATACCGTTTTATTCTGATTAAAGCTTTAATACAGTACAACAACTGCATGTACTGTATAACGCTTCTCATTGTTATGTGAAAATGTATAAATGGAACAGTTTGTTGGAGCTGATCTGACGATCTGAATGAGAGAGAGAGGGAGAGAGAGATGCAGAGCAGGGCAATGCGAGGAACAGTATTAAGAACCGCTGCTTTAGAACATTGATTTTGAAACTTGTGAATCCATTAGAATCGTTAGAAGACAGAATCGCGATTTACATATGAATAGATTTTTACGTGCACCCCTAGTTTTCTCTTCCTCTTCTCTAAAGCAGCGCAGCATGGCCTCACCCCTTCATTACATGTTCCCGAGGGCGGGGTTTATCTGGGTACGTGATGCGTCGGACCCGGGAAGTAGCTCGTTGTAGTCCCTACCAGCTGTTTTTGTAGGCATTAAACTTCCAGAATTTTAAAAGACGATATCTCTGTTTGCATTGATCTTTCAGCGCCGCAACTTTGCAGATATTGTTTATGCTCAAACAACAACATTACACACTAACTAAAGTTAAAAAAGTGAAATCGCAATCAACTACCCCTTTAAACATATCCCATACCTGATCCGAAAATAAAACTTGCACATCCTCATTAAGATCCTTAGCCCAAAAAGTTGTAATAGATAAAAGCTTGTATGAATGCTCAAGAAGAAAGAGATAGATGACTGAAGCAGAGGAGAGAGATTACTCAGAAGGAATTATTAGTTTGCGCTAAAGGGTGAACAGGCATTTGAGAGTTCCAAGGCACCCCATACGCCCGTAGGGCTGATCTAATGCGCAAATACATAAAAAAAGGAGGTGACTGGCAGATTATATTGAGTTTTCAGATTCTGGAAGGATTTTAAACCACGATCATCTACCAGAGTGTTTACTTTATTATGAGTCCATTGCGGACAATGAAATGGAGTGCTGCCGGCCATTGTAGAAAATAGGCGAATGTCTATGCCATATTGTAACTAGTTGTGAACGTCTTTCAACATCCCTCCATGTAGAGAGGAGGTGAGTTACAATGGGACCAAACCGAGATTTACACTGCCTAAGTGGAACCCCCGAAAAAACTAGATGCTTCAATTTATACGGTGTAGGTGCGGCAAAGGTTTGTCTTTTATTTTGAAATTGTCATTTCCTGTTTGTTACGTCACTTGGGCTTAGGTGCATATGTACCTGTTAGTTTTCTGGTGTGTTAGGAAGGAAGGGGGTGAGTAGCTGGAGCGCTCACTTTCTGTTGACCGTTTTGCTTCGTTTGTTTAAGTTTTGTTTTGTTTATTTTACGTTTTATGCTTTACTGTCATCATTGGAAATAAAACCTCCCTTTTTTCTTTTGCATTAAAACGCGTCACGGATTCATTCCACTACTCAGCCTCTCAGCGGATATTGGTCGCCGCTAAACTTAGTCAACAGAAAATGCTATCATGGATCATTGGAAAGGATTGCTCCGTACACAGCATATGAAGCGGCACGTACACTGAAGCCAAACAACGGATTTTGTATCCTGTCGGCAAAGGAGGTATGTTGGCGGTTGGCTATGTTTGGCTGCAGCTTTGCTATGTATTGAACGTGAAGACGCACTTGTTGCCTTGAGAAGTTTGTACTGCTTCTTTGGATGGATTATGGTTGTGGAATATAGTGCAAGTTCGAAAGGGCTGCTTATCGCGCTGTGGAGCAGTGCCCATTCAAGAAGTTATTGGTTCATAGTTTGTGCACGTTGAGTACGGCGCTGGGATTGCGTTGTCTGCGAAATGGATGCAGATGGGCTCGAGCAGGCTGCTGAGAGCAGTAAAAGAGAGCCCAAGCTTACGGCAAAGGCTGTGGCATTGAAAATTGAAACATTGCAGAAGGATCGCAAAGCAAAGGTGAATCAAATGAAGCATATGATTTTATCAATGAAAGATCTCTTGAAATGTGATGGTAATGCTCCAGAAGTGTGTTCAATGTTGGGATCTTTGAAATGTTTGAAAGATGATGCTTCTGTGTTGCACAAAAAAGTACTTCCTTTTCTTCCTCCTGCTGAACAAGATAAACAGAATGACTGGTTTTATTCGGTGTGCCAGCACAATGATGGGTTTGTGGAAGATGTTGAACGATGGTTGAATGAGACTGAGAATCCGAGTCAAACAGTTCAAACAATAGATGCAAATTCTTCTCAAAGCAATGTAAATCTTTGCTCTCCACTCTCTGTTACTCCTGATTCAAGAGCAATGGATGATTGTGTGGAACCTCAGTTGAGTAGTGCTTCTAACATTCCGTTTTCTGCTGAGGCAGCCACATCATCTCAAAATATGCATCTTTCAAGTGAATATCAGAACCTTGAGGCAAACTATAATGATGTGGAGAATCAAATACAACCAGCAGACAGTGTTTCTAATGTGAGTAGGAAATCATCGAAAACGTCATCTAGAATTACAACAACTACTCACGGATCTCATTCAAGTCGATCTTCTATTGCATCTGCTCGCCTTAAAATTGAGGCTGAAATGGCAGCCTTACAGGCACATCAAAGAATGTTACAGCAGAAACATGCATTACAGAAAGAAGAGGAAGATCTGAGGAGAAGAAAGGAACAAATGGAGCTTGACACTAAAATTGCTGTATCGATGGCCAAGATGAAAGTATATAGCGACGTGAGATCAGAAACAAGTGAAATTACTAATCCTCCTCAAAGCAATGCCCCACAGATAATGAATATTAGAACCAAATCTCTTAATCCTAATGTGGAATCATTTTTACCTTCAAGGTCATATGCAGTGTCACAACGTCTTCCTGCATTTCCTATACAGACTCAAGTAGCAGCAGAGAATTTAAAGCATTTTCCAGCTGGTACAGTTCAGCAGCAGCAAAAGATTGTTCGATCAAAATCAAGGCCAACTCATTCTGCACTACAACCTAGTATCAGTTATGATGGTAGACAAGAGCGTGGATTGCAATTGCAAGATGCACATGGATCATGTTTGCAGGATGACTTGGACAAAGGAAATATTCTTAAGCTTATTGACAAGCAAAATGAGATTGCAGCTCTACTGGTCCAACAGAACAACTTGTCTTCCCTGCCACCAAGGGAAGTTTCATTCTTTGATGGAGATCCATTGAGATACCACGATTTTATGCGCACTTTTGAAGAGGTGGTGGAAAAGAAATCAAGTGGCTATGCAGATTGCTTGTATTTTCTGGAGCAGTATACCAGAGGGCAACCTAAGGAGCTTGTTAGGAGCTGTCAGCATATGATTCCTTCACAAGGGTACATAAGGGCTAAGGATTTGCTCAAGGAGCACTTTGGTAATGAAGTAAGGATGGCTTCAGCATATATGGAGAAGGCTCTCTCATGGAAGACAATTAAATCTGAGGATGCTAAAGCTTTGCAGGACTATGGCCTGTTTCTTAGGAGTTGCTGCAATGCTATGCAAAATATTCATTATATGAATGAGTTGAATCTTGCCACTAATATGCAGGCTATTCTTGCAAAGCTTCCTTATAAGCTTAGAGAAAGATGGAGGATAGTGGCATATGATTTACAGGAAAGACGCAATGATCAAGCTTATTTTCCTGATATCGTTGACTTCATAGAACGACAAGTTAAAATAATCATGGATCCAGTATTTGGAAAGATTCAAGATGTTTTGCCCAGTGGAGGTAGAAACTTGAATGTCAGATCACCATATCCAAAATCTAGAAGTAGTTTTGCAACTACAGTTACTGCAACGTCTGGAGGACAGGAATGCAATAAGAAGTTGGTAAACAAGATCTGTCTTTTCTGTGAAGGAGAACATGCCTTGGACTCTTGTAACAAGCTTGCTGTACAATCTCATGGAGAAAAGATGAATTTCCTGAAGAAGAAGGGGATTTGTTTTGGTTGTTTATGTACAGGGCATATCAGCCGGGATTGTAAGCAGAGAAGCATATGTAAGATATGCCAACTCAAACATCCAAGTCTTCTTCATATTCTTTCACAAGAGAGAAAAGGCAGTCACTATGGTAAAGATAAAGAATTTAAGCCAACTGTGGGCAGTGCTTCGGTCTCAATTCAATCTAGTGGTCTTACTGGGGCTGGTAGAGATAATTGTGCATTGTCTATTGTTCCTGTATGTGTGAAAGCAAAGAAAGGTAGTAAGGTTGTGACAACTTATGCTTTCCTGGATTCTGGGAGCTCGGCATCTTTCTGCACTGAGAGTTTGATGACCAAGCTCAATCTTCCTGCAAAGAAAGTTAATATTCTAATGAGAACCATGAATCAGGACAAATCCATCAGCTGTTATGTTCTGAAGGATTTGGAGGTGTCAGGTTTGAATCAAGAGCATTTCTGTTCTTTACCAGAGTTATATACACAGAAGACCATGCCTGTGGACAAATCTAATATTGCTACACAAGATGATCTTGCTTGTTGGCCTCATTTAAGCCACATTTGTTTGCCGTCAATTGATGCTGGTATCGAACTGTTGATTGGAGCTAATGTGCCAGAGGCATTGGAGCCATGGCAGATCAGGCGTAGTCAAAATAATGGTCCATATGCTATAAAGACCATGTTTGGATGGGCAGTTAATGGACCGATTAAGCGACTGGAGGAGTATGTTGTTGAAAATCATCCTCACATGACTGTTAATAGGATCACTGTAATGAAGCTGAATGAGTTGTGGGAGCAACAGTTCAAGGCTGACTTTCCTGAATGTGTTCAAGAGGAACAAATGGGAATGTCTAAGGAAGATCATCAATTCATGGATTTTGTGTCACATTCTGTTAAACTTATCAATGGACATTATCACATTGGTCTTCCATTTAGAAAAGAAAAGGTAGCTATGCCAAATAATAGAGCTATTGTGGAACAACGCGCTCGGAGTCTTCAAAGAAAGTTTAGAAAAAATCCTTCTTTTCATGCAGATTATACCATCTTTATGGAAAATGTCATCTCAAAGGGTCATGCTGAAAAGGTTCCCATAGTTGAACTGGAAAGATTTGATGGACGCTTATGGTATATACCTCACCATGGGGTGTATCATCCTAAGAAGCAAAAGATCAGAGTTGTGTTTGATTGTGGAGCATCATACCAGGGAACATCATTAAATGAACATCTTCTGCAAGGTCCAGATTTAACTAGTGCTCTGATGAGTGTTCTGGTACGATTCAGAATGGAGTATGTGGCCGTAATGGCTGACGTAGAATCAATGTTCCACCAAGTCAAGGTTCATCCTGACGATTGTGATCTTTTGAGGTTTCTTTGGTGGCCGGGAGGAGACATTGATTGCAGTCTGGAAGAGCACAGAATGTTAGTTCATTTATTTGGAGCAACGTCATCTCCAAGTTGCTCTAGTTATGCACTGAGAAAGTGTGCAGAAGATCATAAGGATCTGTATGATGCCATGACTGTAGACGTTGTCTACAATAACTTCTATGTAGATGATTGTCTTGTATCTGTACCTACAGATTCAGATGCTATGCTATTGTATCAAGGGCTCACTGAAATGTGTAGCAGAGGTGGATTTCGTTTAACGAAATGGATAAGTAACAGCCGCACTGTGTTGAATGCCATACCTGAGGAAGACAGAGATAAGAAAGTAAAGAATTTGGACTTAGAGCATGACACTTTACCTTTGGAAAGAGCATTGGGAGTGTTGTGGTGTGCGGAGTCTGATGTCTTCAAGTTCAAGGTGACCATCAAGGATAGACCCCTTACTAGAAGAGGAATTCTTTCTGTCATTAGTTCTATCTACGATCCGCTTGGGTTTCTGTCTCCCGTAATTCTACGAGCTAAAATGATCCTTCAAGATCTGTGTAGAGAAAGAATTGGATGGGACAGCATTATTCCTGTAGTGTATGCTCAGCAATGGACAAGTTGGCTGGAGGAACTCCATGAATTGGAGAAGTTTGAGGTCCGAAGGTGTTTGAAGCCTGAACGTTTTGGAGAAGTTACATCTGCTCAAATGCATCATTTTTCGGATGCCAGTGAGAGAGGTTATGGCATTGTATCCTACTTACTTTTGAAGAATGATCAAAAATTGGCCCATTCCTTTCTTCTAATGAGCAAAGCAAGAGTGACGCCTATAAGATCTATCACTATCCCTCGTCTGGAGCTCACAGCTGCCACACTTGCTAGTCGTATGGACAAGTTGTGGAAGAAGGAGTTGAAGATGCAATTCGAGGATTCTGTTTTTTGGACAGACAGCACCTCTGTGCTTAAGTACATTCGAAATGAGACTTTGCGATTCAAATGCTTTGTCGCAAACAGAGTTGCTGAAATTCGAAAGGCTTCTGAAATCACACAGTGGAGGTATGTGAATTCGTCTGGTAATCCAGCTGATCTAACATCTAGAGGTATTAGGGTGGATTCATTCTTGAAAAATCAGATATGGATCTCTGGTCCTTCATTTCTTGTTTGGCCAAAAGGGGAGTGGCCAATAGATCCTACCGATATAAGTGTAATGACTTCTGGTGACCCGGAAGTGAAAGAGAGTGTTCTGGTGAATACTGTACAAGTTCATCAAGAATATGATTTTATGTCATTCTTTAATCATTACTCTTCTTGGATGCATCTAAAAAAAGGCATGGCTTGGATCCTTCGACTGAGAAACATTCTAATTGATCTCAGCAAGGAAAGGAAAAAACTGATAGCTGCATATTCTGACACGGACAAGTTGCAACAAGAGACAGTCGTTAACCAAGAGATGCAAAAATTCAGATCCCATGTACCTTCAAATTTGTTGTCTTTTGAGGAGCTGGAAAAGGCTGAATTAGAAATTATTCGTCTTTGCCAGAAGAAGAGATATGTTGAAGAACTGGTTAGTCTACAAAAGGATGGAGTGGTAAAACGGAGTAGTCAACTTTGTAGACTTAACCCAGTACTTCAATCAGATATCATCAGAGTTGGTGGACGTCTTGATAAGGCAATGATGCCTGAAGAAGTTAAACATCCAGTAATACTGGCCAAGGATTTACACATTTCAGATCTAATTCTGCGTCAAATTCATCATGACATTGGACATTGTGGGCGTAATTTTATGTTGGCCAAACTACGTCAGAGATATTGGATTCCTGGTGCTAGCTCAGCCATAAGAAGAATCTTGTCCAAGTGTGTAGTATGTAGACGTCTGCATGGAACTGCAGGTAATCAGCAGATGGCTGATTTACCGCAAGACCGAGTTACACCTGACAAACCACCATTCACGTATGTTGGAGTGGATTGTTTTGGCCCATTTGAAGTAAAACGGGGAAGAAGCGTTATAAAACGTTATGGAGTAATCTTCACGTGCTTGAACATAAGGGCTGTCCACCTAGAAATAGCAACGTCACTTGATACGGATTCATTTATCCATGCATTAAGGCGCTTTATTGCACGTCGAGGACAAGTAGTCGAGATGCGTTCAGACAATGGCACTAATTTTGTTGGAGGCCAGCGTGAACTACAAGATTCATTGAAAACCTGGAATCAGAATCAGATCAACTCGTTCCTGCTTCAGAAGGGAATTAAGTGGACCTTTAATCCTCCTACTGGTTCCCACTTTGGAGGAATTTGGGAACGACTTATAAGGTCAGTAAGAAAGACTCTGAGTTCTATTCTTCGAGAACAAAGTCTTGATGAAGAGGGTCTTTATACACTCTTTTGTGAAGTTGAATCGATCCTTAATAATCGTCCTATATCCAGAGCATCTATGGATATTAATGATTTGGAAGCCCTTACTCCTAACCATCTCCTCCTATTGAAAACGCAGCCATCTTTACCACCTGGATTGTTTAGGAAGGATGACTTGTACTCACGACGAAGGTGGCGACAAGTTCAATATATGGCGGATTTATTTTGGAAGAGATGGATTGGGGAGTATCTCCCTCAACTTCAAGAACGCCAGAAGTGGCTGGTTAAGAAACGCAACTTTCAAATGGGAGACATTGTGCTCATAGTGGATAATGCTGCTCCAAGGAGTTCATGGATTATGGGCAAAGTTATTCAGATCATGCAAGATAAGAGAGGATTGACACGTCAAGTAAAAATCAAGACCAAGAGCACTTGCTTGATCAGGCCCATTACTAAGATTTGCCTCCTCCTTGAAGCAGAGGACCTTTAAACTGACTGACTAACTGACAGATTTTCGAGAGCTCTCAAATGACTTACTGAAGACTTGGATGACTGACTAGACTGATGGATTGACATTGACTTGTTGACTTTTTAACTGATTACGGACACTGTTCATACATTGAAGAACTGAATGTTTGGACACGCGCACACACACATACACACACGCACTTATTTGTATATTTATTTGTAAAAATGGAATTCATTGATTTGCATGTATACTTGTATTGTGTGAATTTTGGTTTGTAATGATTATTACTGTCAGTGTAATAATCAGGGGCTGGATTGTAGGTGCGGCAAAGGTTTGTCTTTTATTTTGAAATTGTCATTTCCTGTTTGTTACGTCACTTGGGCTTAGGTGCATATGTACCTGTTAGTTTTCTGGTGTGTTAGGAAGGAAGGGGGTGAGTAGCTGGAGCGCTCACTTTCTGTTGACCGTTTTGCTTCGTTTGTTTAAGTTTTGTTTTGTTTATTTTACGTTTTATGCTTTACTGTCATCATTGGAAATAAAACCTCCCTTTTTTCTTTTGCATTAAAACGCGTCACGGATTCATTCCACTACTCAGCCTCTCAGCGGATATTGGTCGCCGCTAAATACGGTTAAACAATAGATTTCTCAATTGCTCTCCAAGACACAGAAGTGTCAGGATCAAACCAAACTTATAAAAGGCGGAGGGAAAAGGCTTGAGCATACAGTCTAAAATTAGGGAAAGAAAGACCTCCATGTAATCTACATCGTTGTAAGGTAGTCAGTTTAATACGAGGACGTTACCCATCCCGTATATACCGTGAAACACATGCATCTAGTTTGTTCCAGTAGCCAACCGGTGGAGCGAGAAGTATCATGGAAGAAAATAAATGGTCCCACTTTATATTAGGTGGCCTTAACTACAATGTACTTACACTTTAATTAATCTTTTGGTACAATGTACTTATTGTGTACACACATGCTTTTACATTGCAATTATATATTTTTAAATACCTGCATGTAATTACATCTGTAATTAATTTCTGTAATTACATTTATAGTTACACTGTTGACCCATACCTTAAACTTTAACCCACCCATAAACCTACCCATACCACCAAACCTGTCCCTAACCTTACCTATATCCACCTCAATAGCAGCAAAAGTGTTTTGCAATATAATATGAACACAGTAAGTACATTGTACTTATTTTTTGATGTAAGTACATAGCAGTTAAGGCCACCTAATATAAAGTGGGACCAAATAAATTAATACGTGGAAGGACATTAATTTTAATCACCAATATACGCGCCTGAAAAGAAGTAGGAAGACATGACCAATTTTACAAATCTGAGGATACTTTGGCTAGAATACTATTATAGTTTTTTTTAGATGATTTCCTGCAGGGAAGGAAAAACATCTATCCCCAAGTACTTAAAGTTTTTAATCAATGGAATAGATATAGAAAGGGACATGGAATCAATTTTAGAATCGAGGGGAAGTAAACATGACTTACTCCAATTAATTTTAAATCCAGAGAGAGATCCAAAATGGTCAAATAAATACAACGCATGAGGAATAGAATGTGACGGCTTCTCCAGAAACAATAAGATATCATCAGCAAACAAATAAATATGATGATGAGTATTCCGTATATTTATGGGAGAAATAGTTTCAGATTGTCGGACCGCTTGAGCTAAGGGTTCTAAGGATAGGGCAAATAACAGAGGAGATAGTGGGAAACCCTTATGAGTACCTCGATGTCAGAAGGATTTAATAAATGCCAACTATCCACCAATGAGGATGTTACACATTGCCGAAGTTTGTCTGAACAAAAACCTTGAGAGTGTGTTTCCTTTGGTCCAGATTTATCTAGGATATACGACATTACAGAATTTGTATCTGCACCCAATATAATTTCAAAATCCGAAAATTTTGAGAGATTGAGGTAGAGGTTGGGTCAGGAGTACAAGGGGCATAAACTGAGAGAAGTACAATATTCCTATTCTCTGCTATTGTTTTTATATGTGTTATTCTACCATCTGTATCACAACCTTTATCTAAAATAATAATATTTAAAGTTATCCGCACCAATATTAGGACACCCTTGGTTTTAGTATCTGAAGATGAGTGAGATACCACTTCATAAAACTTATTATTATATCTGCGTATATCCTCCTCTCTCAAATGGGATTCTTGAACTAACACTTTATCAATCTTTCTTCTTCGCAAAAAATCCAGAAATCCTGTACGTTTGTGAGGGCCATTTAGGCCATTAATATTACAACTCAGAATATTAAGGTCAGTCATAGGCATCAAACAGAATTACTGTATAATAAGACAAAATACAAGTTTGAAAATAAAACCAGTTGAATCTACCATTAAACCACCCCCCACCTTTCCCGTCACTATTCAAAAATAAAAACATAAACACATTCCCATGAACTATGACAGATCAAACCAAGAACAAACCTTGATCTGTCAGCACCCCTTAATATGATCCGTGGTGTCAACAAAAACCTACACATTACTGAAGCACCAACATTGGCCCTACAATCACATATTGACTAGGTAGTATCTCTATTAAAAAAAAGAGAGATGAAGAATACAACAATAACAAATAAAATAACATCATAATCAGTAAGCGATACTGTATGCACAATGAAAGGTTCTAGTAACTATGAATTAAGAAGTGAACATTAAAGTGAACAGTGGAAGAGACAGTCACCTTTAGAGCATCTCTTCTCCAATTAGACAGGAAATGTCCAGCTGAACCTCACTGAAAGTTGGTGGATGAATGGGATCTGAGAAAAACTCTTGCTTCTTCTGATGAGTAGAGCATTTTAGGTTCACCTTGATTGAGAATGACCTTCAGCGTTGGAGGATAAAGAAGAAAATTCTGGATGCCAGCTTCTCTCATTTCCTTCCTAATTGGCACAAATGCACTTCTTCTTTTTGTGGTGACCGGAGAAAAATCTGGAAAGAAAGACGGCGTTGCTCTGTCAGATGTTTTCACTGGGGTGTGAAGTCTGGAGGCCTGCTGAATGAGATCCCTGTCTGTGTACCGTAACAGTTTAAAGATGAAAACCCGTGGTTTAGCGTGATCTGAAGAGAGCCTTGTGTACAGGCTATGTGCTCGCTCAACTTCAATCTCTTTGCCCGCCAGAGACGGGAGCCACGTCGGTAGCGATCTTTTCAAAAAGCCCATAGGGTCGTCCTTTCGGAACCTTCACGCAATCCGACCAGACGCAGATTGCTGCGCCTATTGAGATCCTGTAAGTCCACAACCTGTTGCTCGGGCGTGGCTACTTGCCTATCGAGTATCAACTTTATTTTGCTCTCTCATCTCTCCTGTAAGAAGATCTGGTAACACTTTATTTCGATAGTCCCTTTTGAACATTCTGTTGACACTAAGTAATGTTGCAACTACATGTCAACAAACTCTCATAAGAGTATTAGTAGACTGTTTGCTTCATATCTACTAACTCCTTATTGTGTTGGTCTCCCAACAGATATTCTACTGACTATAAGTAACTTTGCAAGAATGTGCCATCTTAATCTAACCCTAACTCTACCAGTCAACTAATACACTACTAACACTCTAATGAGAGTCAGTAGAAATGTAGGTGCAACATTACTTATAGTCAATAGAATGTGTTAAAGGGACCATCAAAATAAAGTGAAACCGAAGATCCAATTTAGAGCATAGCGACTGAACAACTGACATGTGAGAAGCGAACTCATTCCGCATCGCCGTCAACTCAGTTCTTAGGAAGTTGTGGCCTAATGGTTAGAGAATCGGACTCGTAATCCAAAGGTTCGTTCCCTCTCCCATAGTACTTGTCCAGGATACAGTTATTTGCAAAGAAATGGGCTATCTAATGTGTATTTAGGCATGAAAAATGATTAAGATCATAAAAATATTGAAGCTAAATGTTTTCATAAAGCAGTTATGGTAGCTACGTCAGTAGCGCGAGATGGTGCATCTGTATAGAAACACTCAAAAAAAGGTAGAAATTAAACTTTTAAACTAAGCATTTACATACATTGCAATACAAAAAAAAGAGCTTTATATCAGTTTTACGATTTGTAATGAAATAGGAATTTTTAATAATGAAAATTAGTTCCTGCTTATTCTATTCATCAGAGTTCAGACCATTATGGAAGAAACCGCATTTTACGTATTTCATTTCTGGGTTAAAAAACGAAAAATGAATGGACGCAAAAGTACACGGACCATAACCATGTTCCAAAACATTTTATATTATTTTTGAGTTCAAAATTCTTAAATTTCAATTCTATTTTTACACTTCATACGACGCAGTGTATGAATCTAATAAATATGATTCCATAGGACTTTGATATTTAGCTTGCATAGTTTCTTTGATTGTGCGTCCTTTTTGTCTCCTGATGTGTATGATTGCAGCATTAGAAATGAAGATGACAAAAACAGGTGTTTGCAATTAAAATATCAAGCTGTCACTGCCTAAACACCTTCAGTTCTTCTTGCTTTCTGAAACTTCAGATGTGGTATTACAGCTAGCAGACCTGGAACATCAAATGTTAATTTAACATTTTATCAAGAGTAATCAAAGAGCACTCACACTTGTTCATTTTCTTGGGTCATTTTAAATGTTTCATGGAATTGAGCCAACAATTATCTGTGATTAGCTATGGTTTCTAACGTGACCTCCTTTAAAAAACCATGAAATGCCATTTAAACTGAGTGCTAATCGTGATGTTAAAGTTTCATTATCCTGAGACAGCAAGCTACACACACACACACACACACACACACACACACACACACACACACACACACACACACACAATTGGTTTTGCTTCTAAATCAGAATATATTTCTTTATAAGGAGACTCAATATTCAGAATAGCATACTACAATTTCTGCAGATATAATATACTGACCATATAGTAGTATGTGATTTTTCTGTATGCATGGAATACCAGGTTTACCTGAATATTTGTCAGAATGTGTAGAATGCTTCTTGAGCACACTTTGACAAATACCTAACCCAGGCTATTGGAAAAATGTGACTCTGCCTACATTTACCTATGCATACATGAAGAGTTCAGATGCAAAAGCATCCAAGTGCTATCTGAAATTTTCTTCTAAAATGAACATTTTTATCAGGCTCCTATATTTGTGTTTAGTTATTTCACTTTAATAGCATAGAAAAGGACCTATACATTGCCATTATATTACATTTACTGAACCTAAACATAGGAGCCTGATAAAAATGTTCATTTTAGATGAAAATTTCACACAGAACATAGAGGCAGTAAAATGGCAACAGCTTTTATTCCCTTTCACAAAAAAAAATTAGGATTATGGGGCAAATTATTGATAAATAAAGACCATACTTGATTTGGAAACAAATACATTTTGACATTTGCATTACTTTACCAGCTCCGTATGGCTTTTTTGTTGTAGTAAACTTGCTTGGTAGCCCACTTGGTACAGTGTTGCGTTTACAAAGTGGAGCACTCAGGTATGATTCTGTTAAATACAAGTCATGACAAAGAACCTCAGTGACTCATAGAAGCAAGCTAAAATGGCATGGTTGCATTTTTATCTCACATTTGCTTATGTAACATTACCGTTTAGGTTTCGGGCAGGACTCAGTGTAGGTGGTGCTTTAATTTTAAATGTGAGATATTAAATTTACGTAATGCCATGATACGTACAACAACCCACCCATACTGCTTCACATATTCATTTAAAAAATATAATTGGCAGTATATGCTGCAAAGTAATCAGTAGGTAATAAGCTTTTTTTCAGTCCACCACGTTACGTACAGTAAAACAAGCACAGCTGTGGTGAAGGCAGAAATATAACTGCCATAATCCAGTGTACACAGTGACTGTTTAATCTAGGAAGTGTCAGCTGTATCACTCCAGTTGCTTATTCATTCTTTTGCAGTCCAACGTTGAAGCCAATTCCCAGCCACTTTCAATTATATTGAGAGACACCAGGGAAAATAGCGTTTGAAGGGGGAGGAACAATAACAGGTGCTCAAGGTTAAGAGAACAGCGCAAACACCAGCATGCTGTAGTGTGAAGCTGGAAAGTGTCACTGTAATGGAGTCAAGGCTCTGGAGGGGGAAATGCCTTTTTTGAGGTGTTTGAGGATATTGTGCATGTGCAGTATGTTGGAACTAGTACACTTTCTATGGTATGTTATGCTTGTAAGTGTATGATTTTCTGTTGGAAGATGGCAAAACAGACAAGTCACAACACAATTGTGAAAAGAAGCATCATATGCAAGGAGGCTGATATTTTTTTTTTAAAACCATTTCTGGATAAACATGCATTCATAGATTCTTATGAAATGGCATAACAGTATGCAGTTGTATACATTATGGATAAAAATTAGCATGCAGTTCCAGTTTTGCAAGAGTTGGTTATTTTGCACAAAATAAGCACACAGAAAATTGTTTCTGCTTGATCAGCCAGTGTTTAACATACACTTTTATTCAAAGCAATACGCAGTACATTTATTAAAGGTTCAGTCCCTCTGGAGTAACCTGAGGTTAAGTGTCTTAATCAAGGGCACAAAGGTGGTGCTCATGAATCTCCCCTAGTGCATCATCCTTTCACGTATCAACCTGAATCTTTAACAACTATGCCACACCATCCTACTGATTAACATAAGATCAGTGGAGAATGTCTCTCTTCCTACACTTCTGCAAAATTAAAAACATAAAGGTTTGCATACACTTTACTACAGTTCCAAACTAAAATGGACACTAGTGGCAACAAATTATGATATATGATATGGGTTATTCTACAGAAACGTCCACTTTTGGTATGGCAAGATGTCTTAAAATTTACTTAGACCACATTATTAGATTACCTTTTGAATTTATGAATACATATAAATGACAGCTTAATTTTTTTATTTATTTTTTTAGCTTTTTTTGTACAATTATTTCAAGACCACATTTACTATTTTTTTTTGTCACTGGTGTTACCTTCTTTAGCAATATTAAAAGTTATGAAATATTATTTCTCTTTTTTTCTTTTTTTTTTCTCAGCACATGTAGTCAGAGTTACAGAAAAATAATGAAAATGCACAAAATAAGGAGATTATGTTTTGTTTATGTAATGTGACAGAACAAAACAGTACAGTAACACAGTAATACAGCACAGTAACACCAGTGACACAATTAATCACCAGTGACATGCATAAGACCTGATATACTGATCTTCACTGGTGTTATCCATTGTCACACCAGTGACAATTTTCATGAAAAATGCATTTTACAAAATGTCTGCTGCAAGGTATGAAACTAAATTAAGTAGTTTAATACAATTATATAGTTTTTATATAGTTTTAATACATATATACATATATATGTGTGTGTGTATATATATATATATATATATTATTGTATTTTATTATTTATTTTTTTATTTTTTTACAATTCCCAATAGGTCATACCAGTAACATAATCTAAAAGCTTCATATGAAATCATGAGATAAATGAGAAGATTTCTCATAACTGAAAAGAAACATTTTATAATACTTATTCAGCATTTTGTTTTATTATGCCATTTATATTATATATTTGATAGTTATGAATATTGTATTTTAAATGGTCGAAAAACCTGTTTTTGACCTTTTGACATTTGTATCACATAACCAGCTCTATATGTATGGCTTTTCCAGTGAAGTAAACTTGCCTGGTAGCTCACCTGGTAAACCACTGTACTTGTGATGCATGGAAAGAGATAAAAAGCTTAATGACTTATAAGTGTATAAGCAAGCTATAATGGCATTTTTTCTTCAGTTTTTATTTTACATTTTTGTTTACACTATCAGTTGTGTTTAGTAAGGGTTTAGAAGCAATGTAATATAATGTTTTTTTTTTTTGTTTGTTTTTTTTTCAATGAGTCTGAGGTGCTATTGATCCCCCTTTAGTTTTACTTTTAAATTATCCATGCATATATTGTACTGACCACAAACCAGAGTGATTTCCAAAGAATACAAACACTTGCTACTTTTGATTAAAAACTAACACAAATATGGTTCTCTTTTTCAGAAATCAAGAGTGTCTACATTTGAGAAGATGTGGGCTTTCATGAGTAGCAGGCAGAGCACATCGTTTGTCAAGTCCATTGAAGATGGGATTCAGAGAGTGTTAAAGTCAGACTATGCCCTTCTAATGGAGTCAACGACCATTGAGTATGTAACACGCAGAAACTGCAATCTCACGCAAGTCGGCGGCATCATCGACAGCAAAGGTTACGGCATCGGCACCCCAAAAGGTAAAACCACCCAACATTATGACACAGATAGTCCTGACTCTGATTGGATGATACACACTATAATTGGTTGTAAAATGATAATATGTGCGCACCTTTGACTGTACTTTCGACTTCAGTTGTGAAACTGCATGCTTATAATTTGGAGGGCACTTTTATGTTTCTGAACTGAATCAAATTGAATGTAAGGACTGCTTTAAATTATTAGAAATGTAATCATTACGTAAATTTAAGTTTGTTCTAAATAAGCAGATTGTTTCCATGCCTTTCACATTATGTAAGTGAAGCTGTGGTCACAGCAGACTGTATGCTCTTACATTCATATGCATGTGAATTAAAATTCAAGTTTAATGAACTCTGACCTGTGAATATACATAGCACAAAGACATTTGACCAATAGCAGATGTAAATACTGACCTCTTAGCTGAATTCATAAAACTTAAAGGATGCATAGTTTGCAGTGTTGAGGGCTGTGAAGTCATTTTACATGCTTAAAGCCTTGTGACTGCAAATTTACACAGTATTTATTAAAAAAAACTGAGTGTGAAATGGAGTGGGTTACACCATGTGTGTTTGTGTGTATATAATGATTTGTTGAAACGCTACTCCTTTCAAGTGTGTAGCCAGTGTCAGAATGTGAAATCTAATGAAAGCTAATGTTGTATATGGAATTTCAGAGCCTATTATGCAAGTGAAATGCTTGTATCATTTGGAAAAAGAAAATGTGTGAATGTGTGTGTGTGTGTGTGTGTGTGTGTGTGTGTGTGTGTGTGTGTGAGAGAGAGAGAGAGAGAGAGAGTACATTATTCAATCTTTCAGATTTGTCAAGTTTATTAATTAGTTGATAATTAGATGCCTTTCTTGAATTAAATCTTTAGAAGTAAAAAAAAAAAAAAAACATGTCCATAGTCTTCTCTGTATTCAAGTTTCCAATGAAGATTCTCATCTATTAATTAATTTCTTTCAGGCTCGCCGTTCAGGGATAAAATCACAATTGCCATCCTCAGTATCCTGGAAGATGGCCGTCTTCACATGCTCAAAGAGAAGTGGTGGAGTGGCAGTAGTTGTCTGGAAGACGAGCGGTATGAAACGGGTCCCATGGGCATCCAGAATCTGGGCGGCATCTTCATTGTGTTGGCGTCTGGTCTGGTGCTGTCAGTGTTTGTGGCTATAGGAGAGTTCATCTACAAGCTGCGAAAAAATGCAGAGCGTGAACAGGTGAGATTGATTGGAAATTAAATTGATATTATAATGTGATGCTTGACTAACAAAGAAAAGCACAATTATTATTTGCATTTAGTCTTTAAATCCAGCAACTGTAATGCTCTAGCAACTATGCAGAACTAAACATCAAACAATATACCAAACCTCCCAGAACACTCCCACAATACCCTAGCAACTGCTAAAAACACCCTAGCACCCACCCATAAGACCCTAGAGCATGCCTAGCAAGGCCTTGTGCAGAGTCACAGATTTTAGACATCATGAAATGAAGACGTTCGGCAAGCTGACTAAAGCTGAGTGTTCATTCACACCTGATAACATCACAGAATGGATCAGTTATTTGAGAAAAGAGATGAATAACTGATCGAACATCAAAAAGCATAGCAAGCAAATCGCAAATCACTTCCTTTTTATGTAGACACATTTCACAGATAAGATGCCAGTGCTGGAGGTTGACATTTAAACCGCTTTGATCATGTATTTGAGTGTAAAAGCACACTCAAAAATGGGAATTTTTTATCACACATCTCACCTCAAAATGAATTATATTCCCTACTGAACTGGAACATTGTGTTATTTTTCCCCACATGTTGGAGGTTATTTTAAGGATTGTTTTTGGTCTCACTGATTTAGAAGCATAGCATTTTTTTTTCTTGTCAAAAATGAAGAAAAATAAAACAATGAAGACATTTTAATATTTACATTGTATAAGCAACGAACACATAGAATAAAAAATAAAACTTGTATTGAACATTAAGTTTACATAACTTTGTGTATCTTCTCTTTAATACTATTCAAAGCTTTCGGGTTAGTTTTTTTTTTTTTGGAAAATATATTAGTTTCCACAAAAATACTAAGTAGCACTGTTTTCAACAATGACAAGAATAAGTAATGTTTCTTGAGCACTAAATCAGCATATTAGAATGATTTCTGAAGAATCATGTGACGCTGAAGACTGGAGTAATGATCAAAGCAATAAATTACATGTTAAAAGCTACTTTAAATTGTAATAATATTTCACAATTTTACTGTATGTTTGATCAAATAAATATAGCCTTGGTGAGCATAAGAGACTTATTTCAAAAGCAAGGCTAAAAAAAAATATTTAAAATGCTGATACACTCAGTTACTTCTATCTTTCTCCTAAAATGGTTCTTTAAGCTAATGGACATGAACGTACTTACTTCCTCTTTTCTCTTTGTCCTCCCCCCCCACCATGTCCCTTTTTTTCCATCAAGAGGTCTTTCTGCAGTGCGGTGATGGAAGAGATCAAACTGTCGTTCACGTGCGAGAGACGGGTGAAACACAAGCTCCACCGCCAGCCGCCAGCCATGGTGAAGACGGACGCAGTGATCAACATGCACTCCTTCAACGACCGTCGCCTGCCAGGAAAGGACAACATGAGCTGCAACACCGCGATGAAGCCCGTGTTTCCATGACTTGCCTGGGTGACGGCCACCTGAGGCACGTCCCCGGCGCCGTGCCAGAGAGCAGGGACTATGGCTCCGAGATGATTACGGCATTCACCATCAACCGCAGAGACATCCGACACCAAATGGCCAGTCAGAACGGTGGCAGTAGCAGCAAACCAGGTAGTGACCACATCCTCAAACCAATGTATCCCACCATGCCATTGCGAGAGGGAGGCCGATCGGTATCCTTCCTGTGAGAGCGAGCCACATCTGCGAAACTATCCGCGCCCGAGTCTGATGTTTACAAATGGCACTCAAAAGCGAAGCTCACGATCTGACTCGAAGGAGCCCCCCGATCAAACGAAAATATATGTTTCTCATTGGAACAACGTGAAAATGTGGAAAAGAGGCTTTTTTTGAGCATGGCAATAAATGAAACTACAAACAGATGCGAATGGAAGTAGTTTTCTTAGCGTATAATTTATAGCACACCAAGTTCATTTAGAAGAGTTCTGACGATTTATCTTTTGATTTCGTCAAAATGCTGCGGCGTTTTGGTGGGGACGCAACAAAAAAAGCGCCGTCTCTCTGATTGCGATGTACATTACAGGTAAGCGTCGGACCGTAGGAGCAGTTTAGCTTATTACGCTGTACCGCAGCAGCCAGTCTGACCTGCTAGAATAGTAGAAAACCCTTAGACTGCAAGTTCCCGAAGGCTACGGAGAGTGTAGTGGCATCCTACGCTCACGGAAATGCACAAACAAACAGGGTTGATTTCATTCGAGCCACCTAAACAAATTGAAAATCGAGTAACAATTTTGTACGGCAGTTTTGAGCAAGACTTGCAGCCATTTTGATTTATTCGTGCTTCATACATTGCCAGCAGATGTTTTTTACACAGCGAGATCTAATGGTAATGACGGATAAACACAACAGTTGCCAAAGATCTGTCGTCCAAATGGATTTAGACACTTGAAACGCAGCTTCCCCTACAGACAAGAGAGCGAGTGACACGTTGCCTCCGCTTTGTTTGTTAAATGAGTTACTCCTGAGAATCACAGCCCTCATATCAAGAATACTCGCTTCACACGGTACATACAGAGGATTCGACACAAACACAGAGTTTGCCGTATGGTGGAGAGCTAATACAAAGGAAACTAAACCGTTTTAATACGTACATGAGTGAGAATGTCTCTCGCCGTGTATCTGTTCGACAAGTCAGTTATGATTACAGTGGCTTTTTCCATCTGCATCTGTGTGAGACCTTTCAGTGTCAACTTGTTTGAAGTACAGAATTTGTAAGTGGTGTGGCCTTCATCAGAATATTAAATGAGAAAACATCTGGATATATATATTTTTTTGGATTATTATTCCATCTTTCATTATTGTTGTTGTCATTTTTTTTTTTAATCTTACATTACTAAAAACAAACTCTATAAATTTGCTTAAAGGAATACACTTTAACTGAAAATCACATAGTTCCAAAAGTTTTTTTTTTCTTCCCTGAAACACAAAATAAGATGTTGGGCAGGATGTTCGAGCTGCACTTTTCTATACAATGAAAGCTGAAGGTGATTTATACTGCCAAGCTCAAAAAAGGATAAACTGCACCTTAAAATTAGTCCAAGATGAGATGTCAAACCCTGGCTCTGAAAGAAAGACTATCTTTGAATAATGAACATGTTTCACACAGATATCTCTCATGTAGTTGCAAATAATGTACAAGTGTAGACTAATTTTATGACCCATTTACACTAGGAATGATAACTATAACAATGACTATATTAGCGTCCACACAAATGGAATGATAGCTTTGACAAAACAGTAATGTTCTGTGCATGAAATATTGTCATCTGCTGCTTTAAATGTTGAAGCTCTTTAGGGTGCTTTCACACGTGGTTTGATTACTTAGTCCAGACCAGGGTTTGATTGATCCCCTCTCCCCATGCCCCCGCTGGACTCTGTTCACACGGTAGTTTTTGGTTCCAAACCATGGTACATTTGCGTCATCAGAGTGGTAGCTGTTTACCCCTGTTGCTGGGTAACAACTATGCAGAAGGCGGCAAAACGAATGGATGCTCGCTTGCTTCCTTTTTGTACTTAGGAATTTGAAAATGTCCATTCATCAGCGCCAACACAGAACGGCACATGTGTCTGTTTGTCTCAACTGTAATACAAAGGTTTCAGAAGAATGCTGTCAATTTCTGCGAGAAGAAATTAGATGTAAATTCTCTCACAGGAAAGTGAGTGAGTAAACACATCAATGCAGTTTAACCAATTCATATGTCATTAATAGTGGCTCAATTTCATGATGATTTAGTACAATTGTGTTCACATTAGAAACAAACCATACCATAGTTCGCATTAACCGTATCCAGATCACCCTTTTAAACACAATGCATGATTTTCGGCAGTTCCAGTTGAAATATTGGCATCGTGAAACAATCATGGCAATTGCTCTTGCTCTCATTCTTATTCTTATAGCGCTTCTACCGCTATTTTCAGCACACATAAAAACTACAACTGCTAAAGTGTGATTCATCATGCTCTTTTTGTTTAGGCTACAACTAGGGCATGCTGATGACGTTTTATTCTTCTATAGTAACGTGTGTCGTATCATACTGTACGATTCAATAGGTGTCAAAAAAATAAATGTTCTGAAAGTGATTCCAACGATATCCAACTTTCCTATTTTTTTACAGAATTCGAACAATAATTAAAACTTTAGTTATAGTTGTCATCTATGGTGTTGTGCCTATGGTGCCTTGTCATATTTGGAGTTTGGCAGAATGAATATTCTCCCACTTTTGTTGCACCGAAAAGAGTAACTGGGACAATCTGGTTAAAAAACTTATTTTGAGTTTCACAGAAGAAAGAAAATGTACCCCTTTGAAAAGACATGAGGGTCAGTAAACAATGACAACAAGTGGGTGAATCGGCCCAATAGAAAGTTTATTTGAAGTAAATGCATTTATTTCTGATATATATATATATATATATATATATATATATATATATATATATATATATATATATATATATATATATATATATATATATATATATATATATATATTTTACATGTATTTTGTACACTTTTTTTTATCCATAATATCTTTGGGTGGTTCCATGTTCCATGTGGTTAATATGGGTCATATTTTAACACCATCATTTAGGTGTGCTTCATTTCAAAGCATTTTCACTGCTCTCAGATTAATTTTGCATGACGGTTCTCCTCCTGTATCAAACCTGACATTAAGATTTCAGATTATCAGGATGCTAGGTGTAAGAGGGTAAATGTGGCTTTCACATTTGCATATTTGATTCGCCATTCAATAAAGAGAGTGAAGGCTACTGTAAAATTGCAATACAAGCGTGTTGAACATCAAAACTGCAATACAGATGTACGGAACTGGACCCTCTCATCTCTGAACATGGCAATTTTTCAGACGAGCATTTAGTGACAGTTCTCATAGGTAGTTGAATCCATGTGTTGTCTACATGTGGGAAACTCTACTAAGCTACTAAACGTTCTCATGATGAGGTGTAGGTGCTAAGAGTCTTCACCTGCTGCCTGCCCGCCCGCGGCAGCTCGACCAATGACAGACCTCCGTGAGGTCAATCTAACGGACAGTGTCAAAAACAAAAGCAAAAACAAAAGAAAAAAATAAAAAATAAAGCATTTTTGTGTTTTTATGGTGAATTATGTATCGATCAGAATAACTTCATGTGACTCGATGTTTCTTTGGTGAAAGCTCATTGTATATGTGTTATTCAAATTCTGTGTAATTTTAACACTCTCTTGCAAAGTAGGGTATATATTAGATGAACAGAAAATTACTGTATTTTGCTAAATACTGATGATTTTTACCTGTATTTTTTTCCTCAGCTCTTCTCTTGATAATTTGTGCAATGCTGTATCAAGTGTGGTACATGCATATTGTAATATAGGAACTACTCTTGAGAAACTACTAAAATGGATTTAAAGAACAATAATTTAAAGCCCCGGGCCCCAATTCCAGCACATTCAGTTCCATTAATAGAAGGAGTTGATAGGAAATCTGAGTGATGTATGTGAGACCTCCAGATATTCTGCAACATAATGTACTCATATGAGATGTATATAAATAAGACATATAACAGAATATTCAGAGAAGAATATGATGACTGGTTCCGTGTCATTTCTGTCACTTTCCATGAACACTCATCATGGATATTTGGCTTATTTATGTTATGTTTTTATTTATTTATTGTTTCCTTTATTTATCCCACAGTGTTCAAAAGGCTCTATAGATTCTGTAGAAATTTCTACGTTTTCAAATCTATGTATAATCACTTACTCAGTCCTTTCTCAAAAAAAAAAAAAAAAAATCTTCAGTGAATATATATCATAGTATGATTCTTGCTCACTAAATAGTTTATTTGACGGAGAAATACAATTTTACAAAACAGACCCCTTTAACAACATAAAGGAAGTTATATCATTAAAGATAAATAATACATAAATGAAGGAATAGTTCACCAAAAATGAAACTTTTCATTACTGTTGTTCATGTTGTTTAAAACCTGTTTTCAGTGGAACAAAAATTAAATGTTTACACAGCTATTTCCCTATAACATAGCATTAAAAAAATAAATAAATAAATAAATTGTGACAGTAATTCAAGTCTTCTGAAATCATATGATATATTTGTGTGAGGAACAGACTGAAATTTAATTTGTTCAGCTTTCAAACCTAACTCTCCATTCCACATATCAATTTACCATAATTCATGAATAGATTTCAAATAATTCATAAGTCAAATTTCATTTTGACTCAAATTTCATTCTGAGTCATCATTCAAACACAGAAGACTTGGAATATTGAGCACAGGTTGTAGGAACTTCATATATATATATAATTTATTTTATTTTTTTTATTTTTTTAAATCGTTAACCTAATACAATTGATATATAATGCTAAGTCATTTGAGGCCTATTGTACTAAGGCAGTTTTTGGGCTACCGAAGTTGTATTAAGAAATTTATTTTATTTTTTATTTCTCTCTCTCTCTCTCTCTCTCTCTCTCTCTCTCTCTCTCTCTCTCTCTCTCTCTCTCTCTCTCTCTCTCTCTCTCTCTCTCTCTCTCTCTCTCTCTCTCTCTCTCTCTCTCTCTCTCTCAAGAAAGATAAACTGTTCTGTTTTATTCTGGGTAAGAGACTGGAAAGTAAAATTAGTGTGAATGTTTGCTGTGTGAAAAATTACATGTTTGATGCAATAAGGTACATCTTACTGTAAATTAAAGCCGTTTGAATGCATTGCACATGAGAAAATTTGACAATTAATATGACATTTTTAATATAAATTATGTAATTAAAAGATTTACATTATTGTAAATAAAATATTTAGAATTAGTATAGAAATCTTTTAAAATGGCTAAAAGCTTACATGTTTCTTTGAAGTTTGTTGTGAACGTATATCGATTATTGACTAAAAAAATGCAGCTGATTCACTTTGACATATTCATATAGCATTTATATAGTCTTTCAGCTGCTTTCAAGCTTTTGCGGCAGCAGAGGTACAGTATTACTTTCTGCTTTGTAAATGTGTTAAAATCTTGAAATATTTCAAAATATTCACTCAATCTTCTACACAAATATGAATTCCACCAACTCTGAGAAGTGAACTGACTCTCTCCGTGTTTCATATGATTGGCTGTTTGGTAAACATGTCATACGTTCGGGTGCACATGCTTCAGAGTGAATCATAAAGTGTTAGCAACAGGCCTCTGCATTACCTTTAATACATTTACCTTTTTTTTTTTTTTTTGACAAGCTTGGTCATTGCCAGCTTTTCTTGTATTGAAAATGAGCGATGTGAGTATTTTCAAAACATTATAAAAATCACATGAAGGTTATTAAATCATTCCAGAATATTTGTTTTTGTGTGAACTATTCCTTTACTTTCAACGAGGAGTTGTCACCTTGTGTGTAGCACTTTAAGGATGTTGGAAAATACATGGTGGTAGATTAAAAAAATATTACTGAATCGGATCAAATAATATATTTACACTGTGACACATTAATTGTAATTAATGACTTAATATCATTTTCAGCAACAGAGTGAAGACCATATTTATTACACATGCCTTCATATCTAACTGATGAACGACCATGAAGTATTCATTTCTATCTGTGTGAATTGCATTACATTGAACATTTACTTTGGATATTGGATCAATCAGTCCTATTTACGGAGCATAAACATCTATTTTATAAAAATAATGAAGAAACAATGTGAACATTGCTGTTTTACAAAATTGTATGAAACAACAAGAAAATAAAATGAAATAAACTTTTACAAATCTTCTGTTTTGTTGATATTTTGCCTGTGGTGTTTATTCATATTCGTCCATTTGATTTCCCCCTCTTTGTCTATTTTCTGCTTCGTCTACAGTGGAATAACGTAAGAAGGTCAGTCTGTGGTCTTTTATCGGGCGCGCTGAACACAGAGAAGAGTGTTTTGGAGAACTTTGGCTTGTGTGGCGTGTTTTAATTTGCCTGTAGCAGGAGCACTCTTTGAAGTGAGCGTCCACCTGAGCTCAGCAGCTCTCAGATAAAGAGACTCATGCTAGGAGAGCATTTCACTCTCACTTCAAAGAACAACAGAGCAGCAGTGTGAATTGCTAAAGCCCACGTTTATATTGTGTTCGAGGAAAGACACAATGTTCTTGGAATGTTCTGAGGCATCATATCAAGTTGTGCAAAAGGAAGGTCTAATACATATATTTATGACCACAAGGACATTTAAAAGGTATATGTCACTCATCAATGTAAAAGGTGTCTTTATTTACTCAAACCGGTATGGATTTTTCTTCTTTTTTGGAACACGATGGAAAATATACAGCCTTTTTTGTTTGTTTGTTTCTTTCTTTCTTTCTTTTAATAACCCCTTTCACACATACAGTACAACATTTACTGGTAAATTACCGTTAAAGTCCCACTGAAGAGCACGACATTTGTTGATATTTTGATGTAATTTCCAATGAAACAGTTAATTAGGGCAGAACATATCAAGTGGCTCATCCCCTTAGTAATAATTTTAAAAAAGTGAAAAGAATAATAATAAGTTATACAAAAACATGTGACATCTCTTCTCCTCATCACTACTGTTTATAATGTCGAGGATGTCTAACTGTTTGCAATGTTTGATCTCCTTTGCGCTTTAAAATGCAGCATTCAGTAGAATTCTAATGGATCGGATGCGTTTTGCAGTTTGTGCTGACTTGCACATATAATCCACTCTGCAATATTGTGTTAAACGTTGTTAAACGCTGTGGAGGTTCACATGACACTGACGCAAATCCGCTCATCCCAATTGAAAGCATGTTAATATAGTACAATTTGTGCCATTCACCATATATAACATGGTAATTATGTGAAGAAGCAGGCATTTTCAGCCACAGCTTTAGCGAGTTTCAGTGTCGCTTTAGATTCTAGAGAGCATCAGATTGATCGCAAAATCTGATGAGAAGCTGAAATGCAGAATGATGCTGTCAAAATTGTTAATCCTTATTGGCAGAAGTGAAAGACTGAAATGAAAATTTCAAAGGTAAATTGAATATGTTTAAATGCAAATTTGTTGTAACTGACTGGAATTACTGTGTGAAAGGGTCTGATTCCTTAGCATTTATTTAGCAGATGCTACAAACAACTTAATAAGGAATACAAGAGCATTTTTATATAATCAAATAAATTGGTCATTGTTTAACTAAAAAGCATGATTGAAACAAACAGACTGAAACAAGCTCTAAATCCTAACTAAATCCTAACTATAACTTTAGTATATCATTAGTAGCACATTCTGATAGATAAATGATAAATACATGTTCAAATAACATTTTATTTTGAGTGAAAATTGTTGGTAGAACATTGTAAGAAAAGTTTTAGGAATAATCACAAGAAAGACATCTGGACATCAACATTTTAGAACAGTTAGAGCCCTCAACGGGCCTCAAATTTAGGCCCTGGCCCGAGACGCTCAGGCCCTAGCCCGGCCCGAGTCTGACCCGAGCTCGTCTTTTCCCCCTCTTCTCCCAAAACAGCACTGTAAAAAATGTACTGTAGAATTTACAGGATGTTACTGGCAAAAACGTTGCCAATAAAATCTTGTAAAAGTGATGTCAATTGCTGTAAAATGGATTACAGCTTAATACTGCAAAGCAAATTACAGTTAATTGCTGTATGTGAAATACAGTCATTTGTAGTATTTTTACAGTAACGTTGAATTAAACTTGTAGTTTATTTTACAGCATTATTTAGTAATCTCACTAAAGTACAATATTTACCTGGCAACAAAATTTGCCAATAAAATCCTGTAAATACATTTTACAGCAATATTTTGTAATTTCACTAAAGTACAGTATTTACCTGGCAACTAAAGTTGCCAATAAAATCCTGTAAATACCCCTAAATCCGAGATGATGTTTTAATAATTTAACAATGAAAATGCTGCAAAGAATAATTTTAACAGTAAACTGTAAATTGTAAAATACTGATTTAAATGCATTATCATGAGTACTATCTAAATACATTTACAAATTAATAAAATCCAAGTTAATAAAAACCAAGTCAAAGAAGTTGCAAATAAATATTTATTAAAACTGGCAGAAAGACATGGCAAGGCTTTTACTGGTAAAAATAAAAATGTCAGTCTTTCAACAGTTAAAATCGTATCATAAAAATAACATAGCATCACAAAATAACTACAAATACCTGTTATATAACAAAAATAAATAAATAAATAAATAAAAATTTGAGTAGAACATTAACTTTCTATAAAAAAATAAGGTCAATCAACAGAATTTGCATAATTTTGGTTAAAATAAAATGTTGGAATCAGCATTATACTACAAATTCTGTTGTTGAGCTTATGTTCTATTAAGTTAAGAATAGTCCTGCAAAAGATAATTTAATAAATACATACTGAAAGTCCATCAACATTCTGAGATGAGCACACACATGAGGGTTGTCCCTCATCTCTGAGACCTTTCCACTTGTTTTGACTCTATGTATCTGCCTTGTATCCAGTGAGTGTTGTGATTCCAACAAAACATCTGCACATAAAAACAATGATACTTTTTAAACGTGAAACTAAACCACCATTAGGTGGCAGCAAATAATTTAATGAGTGAGTCAATTGAGTCATTCATTGTACTGATCCTTTCAGAATACTGAATCATTCAGTAAACACCGCTGAGTTTTACTTTGATCTTTGTTTGGAACGATTTTCGTTGGTGAAGTAGAACAACAGTCAATATTGTGTCTAAAAAGTAAGTAACTTAATGTTAACTAATTTAAAACAGCTCGCTTATGCTACTTAACAATATCATGGCCTGGTTTCACAAACAGGGCTTAGCTTAAAGGAACACTCCACTTTTTTTGGAAGTAGGCTCATTCTCCAACTCCCTCAGAGTTAATAAGTTGAGTTTTACCGTTTTGGAATCCATTCAGCCGATCTCCGGGTCTGGTGATAGCACTTTTAGCATAGCTTAGCATAGATAATTGAATCCGATTAGACCAGTAGCATCACATTCAAAAATGACCAAAGAGTTTTGATATTTGTCCTATTTAAAACTTGACTTTTCTGTAGTTATATCGTGTACTAAGACCGGCAGAAAATGAAAAGTTGTGATTTTCTAGGCCGATTTGGCTAGGAACTATACTCTCATTCCGGCGTAATAATCAAGGAACTTTGTTGCAGTACCATGGCACAGTGATATTACGTAGCGCCTGAAAGTAGTCCCCAGCTATATTATAACTAGGTACCTAGCTACCTAGCTGGGGACTACTTTCAGGCGCTGCGTAATATCACTGCGCCTGCTGCGGCCATTGTACGGCAGCAAAGTTCCTTGATTATTACGCCGGAATGAGAGTATAGTTCTTTTTACTGCACATACCAAGGCCGCTTGTCTAAATGTCGTGATAGCAGGCTATTGCGACATGATATCGCTTATACATTAACTTGAATAAATATAAAAGGATATATTTCTTAATAAAATTAAGTGAATTTACCAGGAATTATGAATAAAGTCTCTAATCTTCAATCATTCTTGCACTGCTCCCGTCGGCTGGATTTCAGATTTGAATGATGCGTGCGCAATCCTATAATGCCACACTACAGTAAGTTAGTGTAAAAGCCAGGAGCTACAGTGATGACACCTGCTTCTTGTAAATGAATTACAGTTGACATGGAAATATACTGTTAACAGCTGTAAAACCTTATTTGACCCATAATACTTGGTAAGGTCTAAACAGTAGTATTCTGTAAAATTTTGCTGTAGAAACTACAGCAATTTTTACAGTGAGCTTATACTACTGTTTCAGCTATTAAAATAGTTCAGTTTTGTATATAATGGCAAAGTGATTATGTTGTGTTTCGTTTTTCTATTAAGTTAATTTAGAAAAACATTTGGAGCATTTTTTTTGTTCGTTATAAGTTTTAGTTTTTTTTTTTAAAGTAGGCTTACAACCAAGACGCCAGCAGCATACAGTAAGCTGATCATAGTCTATGTTTAGCCATCTCAAGTCATCACGACTTGCCTAAAATAAAATCTATAGATATAAAACAGTTCAAGCATATAACATGTTCAAATGTTAAACCTAGATAAATGTGCGCTGTATCCAATAGTTTGTGCAGAGAGTGGAAGCTAAGGTGCGCTTTGCAGGACGCCAGCGCGATCACATGCATTTTTTTTTTACAGTGGATACGCCGTCATTTTTGCTCATAAAAGGTAAGAGTAATAAATCATTCGGAACTGTAAAGGGTCTACTTTTATTTGTGTGCACTCACAATATCAACAAAACGTTGTGCTTTTATAAAATAAAGAAAACAACAATGATGCGCTTTCTGCCATCTCGTCTTGAGCGCTTCACAAAAATGAACCGAAACTCAGCGAATACATGCCTCACAGACATGACAAATATATCTATAGAAAGCTTTAAGTTACTACTTAACGAAATAAAACAAATCAAAACCAAAAACTCTTTCATTATAATCATAATTCTTAAAGATGCATTTCTCTCTAAAGGTGCATCTAAAGAGGAGATGGCGGGTCAGGATCGGCAGCTTCATCCATGTGAAACAGACTCAGAAAATACTATTGGTCCCACTTTATATTAGGTGGCCTTAACTACTATGTACTTACATTTAAATTAATAATTTGGTACAATGCACTTATTGTGTACATACATGTTTTTACATTGTACTTATATTTTTAAAAATACCTATATGTAGTTACATCTGTAATTAATTTCTGTAATTACATTTATAATTACACTGTTGACCCATCCCTTACACCTTAACCCACCCTTAAACCTACCCAGACCACCAAACCTGTCTCTAACCTTACCCGTATCCCACCTCAATAGCAGCATACAATATGAACACAATAAGTACATTGTACTTATTTTTTGATGTAAGTACATAGCAGTTAAGACCACCTAATATAAAGTGTGACCTACTATTTTATTAGTAAATAATTCAAATATCTCCTTACTATTTCCCCCGGACACATTCATGCTTTCATACTTTTGCTGAGGCTTGGCAGCAAGCTTTAGCCTATTGTGTACATTTGAACACAGAACTCTTCAGCTGCGCTGATAGCACGCTACTCCTGCTGGACACTAAACACCGTAGAGCCGCTCTTGACAATCGCAGTATCACGGTCTCGTTTTGTTTCCACCAGCACCGCATTTTTTTTCCTCACTAATTGATGGATGTCTAAAATATAAAAATAAGGAGAAGCTTAAAACAGGCCCAAGGCCCGGCCCGCATCTGAACTATGGCGTGAAAATTGGCCTGCAGCCCGGCCCTAGAGGCGTAAAAAAAAGTCAGGGCCCATCAGGCCTGGGCTGAAATGCAGGGCTCTAAGAACAGTTACGTTTTTAAAATATTCTCACGGATTGGCTGGAGGGGTTTTATATATAAATATGTATATATATATATATATATATATATATATATATATATATATATATATGTGTGTGTGTGTGTGTGTGTGTGTGTGTATATATACATATATAAAATTTTCAGTTTTGGTTAAACTACGATTTAATTTTCTTATAGACTATGTTGTTTGCTTTTCTCTGTGCAGCAGTAATCCAGGCATGTGGTTGTTCTATCTCACATGAGCATTAATGAAGATTTACTCATGTTAATTTACCTTCAAGTTGCCAGTAATAAAGTGGGGCAGCAGATAGACAGTTGGAGTGAATTTAACCTTGACAGTGACGAGGATTCAGACATCTCTCCAAACATTTCAAGGAGCTCTGGGACAGGCGGTGCCGGGTCTGTGAGTGAAAAATGAGTGAAGAGAAACTCCCTCATAATGACGAGATTTATGAACTCTTCACCATCAATTAATCCCTCAGGGCAAGAAAAGGCAGCGAGAAAAGCAGGAAAAAAAAATAAAATAAAATAAAATAAAATAAATAATAAGACATTATTTCTATTTATTATTGTAATTTGCATTTTTTTATTATTATTATTATTTCTAAATTACCCCTAATATTTGTAATGTATTTGTAACAAGATATTTTCTAGGAAGCCTATCATATTCAAGAAAGACCAGCAGTTTCTCCACATGACCTTAACTTGCGTGTGACCTTGGTCTGGTCCATGTCTCTGCAGAGCTCTGCTGCAGCTGAGCAGCCATGCATCACTGACCTGTTATGAGTTAAGCCACCGCTTTCTGCATCTCTGTGGAATCATGGGTGAAAGGTGCAGTTGCACTGAAGCGGAGCAGGAGGTTTGCTCTGATAGAGGTGTTCACCTTGGCGCAGGAGGTGACTGAACCGGAGATATTGTTCCCAGCAGGGCTGCAGATGCTATCCTCACTGCAAGCCTCCTCAGAGCCGGCAACAATAACTCTTTTGTACCTGATATAGTGTAGAGCAGCACTTTTTCTTAATATAAGATGTTTGTTAGTCTTAGTGTACGTGCCTTGACTTCAACGCCTTTCGAGTTTGAATACAGCTTGAGTCATTTCTGGATGTTGTTCCTGCTACTTCTGTCCTAAATGTTGTGCCAATTCTCTGGTGCCTTCAAAAAATAAAAATAAAATGTGGTAAAAAAATAAAGTGCAACCAGAACCATCTTTTGTTTTTTGGATAATATTCAAAGAAGTGAAAGTCAACTGGGTCCAAAACACACACACCTTTGTGTGTGTACTTGTTTATGCTACATTGTGGGGACCAAATGTCCCCACAAAGATAGTAAAACCTGAAAGTTTTGACATTGTGGGGTCTCCTGTGGTCCCCACAAGGGAAAAAATAAATAAATAAATAAAAAATAAGGTCACACTTTATATTAGGTGGCCTTAGCTACTATGTACTTACATAAAAAAAAAAATAAGTACAATGTACTTATTGTGTTCCTATTGTATTGCAAAACACTATTGCTGCTATTGAGGGGGGATACGGGTAAGGTTAGGGACAGGTTTAGTGGTTTGGGTAGGTTTAAGGGTGGGTTAAGGTGTAAGGGATGGGTCAACAGTGTAATTATAAATGTAATTACAGAAATTAATTACAGATGTAATTATATATAGGTAATTTTAAAAATATAAGTACAATGTAAAAACATGTATGTACACAATAAGTGCATTGTATCAAATGATTAATTTAAATGTAAGAACATAGTAGTTAAGGCCACCTAATATAAAGTGGGACCAAAAATAAATTATGTTTATCTGAAAATGTAACATGCAAACAGGTTTTATGTAAGGGGTAGGTTTAGGACTAGGGGATAGAAAATATAATTTGGTTTGTTTAAAAGTAATAGAAGTCTATGGAAAGTCCCCACAATTCACAGAAACACACACACACATACTTTGACTTTCATATGTGTCATTATGTTACAAGCCTCTTTGCAAACTTTTTTTTTTTTTTTTTTTTTTTTTTTTTTTTTTTTTTTCGAAAGAGCTTGGTTCCTGGGGAATCCTACATTCTTTACCCATCTTATTTTTACTACAATGGGTTAACAGTTGTTAGCTTACATTTTTAAGTTTTCTCATTCTACTCAATACCCAATGCTACCCAATACAGGCAAACAACTCATGAGGTCAGGTTTTATGAGTGAAATTTCAGATGTGAGCTATGGGTGAGATACAATCAATCTTGAATGTTTTCATTGAAAAGCATGCACTTTTTGAGAACATTAATTTATTTAATTCATTTTGGAGACCATTAGGAACATTATCCATCATAGACAGCTGGGAATGATGTTAATTGGCTGTGGTATTTATACACTTCCAGAATAACTTGGACTATGAGATCATGAGCTTCTAGCATCTTTAAATCAGTGGAGGTCTGATGTGTGATGACTATCATTAACAATCATTTAAGTTTGGGTCAAACCGAAAAACATATATCACCTCTGACACATTTTCTTGTGCTGAGAATTAATGCAGCTTCTTTTCAAAGAAGCTGGATGTAATTTTATCAGCAGTGTTTTTCGAACAGTTTTACTTTATAAGAATTGTGTGAACAAGCGAGACATTTCTTTACTGTGACTCAGGTTGTGGATTAGGTGGCAATTAGAGTATAACATCACATCCTTCTGTGCTTATTTAATTTATCAGATTTAGATTCAGATTAATTTATTAAGGTTAATGTCAGATGACAAGCCTTGTGTTCAGTGTCTGTTTCCTATGGGACTGCTGCAGGTTTCTGAAGAGACTCTTCATCAAATGCAAACTTCTAATATTTCCCTCCTTCTTTTCTGAGGAGGAAAAAAAAACTGCTTGTATGTCTTTTCCAAGGTTGCCGAATGCCTACAGCTAGTCTTTTGATGTCCAAGAAACCTGTAAGACTAGCCATTTATTTTCAGTTTTGGAAAGGAACTTTATCGAGGTAAGGTACAGTTATGGATTGTACTGGAACCTGAAGTCCTTTTAGGTGAGAAGATCATTTTGTAATCCACTGTAATATAAACTTTAATATTTATTTGGACACTTGGGCTAGTGTTGGAACACTTAAGTCACACTTCACAATGTGTAAATGCCAATTAAATAAATAAATAACAACATCAAATCAAATTACATTTACTATACAGACGTATTGCATATGCACACTTATTAATCATAATGTTCCACAGAAGAAGAAGAAGAAAAAAAAAAAAAAAAAACAACGTGCCGGGTTTTAAATTTATTAAATAAATAAGTACTACAAAAAACTACATAAACTACAACAAAACAGTTTCAACAAAACAGCACAAACCCACACAGAAAGCAGTTAAAATAGCATGGTTGCATCAATAAATGCATTTTACAGCACTTTTGCATTTGTTAACAAGGTTGGGTGTGGGGGTTTGTTATTTTCCAGCACGACAGAGCATTAGCGACACTCCCTGGATATTTGAATTCTGACCCGCTGCAATACATACCTGAAGCAACGTAATAAAAACTCAGCAATGTGTGCCTGTAACAATGTAATAAAAACAAACTACACCTGTGTCCACTGCATGAATACTGCAGCAATAGACCTGATGGACTTGTCTACTACTTTCAACCTACCCTACCAAAACCAATAAATGATAATCCAAAAAGGGATTATTCAAACACACGCACACTCATTCCAAGGGTTGTTATATAAGCAGTACTCTTTTAGAATGAGTGCGGGTCCTTCAGCATGGCTGCTATTGGTTTGCTTATGTCCGTGGATCTTTGTTTTGGTACTAGTGTAAGTGCTTCAGTCTTGAACAGCTCTGTATTGTGTATGGTAATGGCAGCTATGACAATGAAAGAGATTTCACTTCATACAGGACCCTGTACTTTTGATCAGTGCTTTCAGTTTGTAATATCAGATCTGCTTGTTATCCTTGGATGTTGTTTTTTAATGTTGGTCTGAGATGCTGGTTTTCCCATAGGCTTCTTAAATAGCTTAATATCCAAAAAGCCAAAAATGAAAATTCAGTGTAATTTTGTTCCAAACTCATAAGACTTTCTTTAAATTATGATATGTATATGAAACTGGAGAGATTTATTTTGCTTTACTTCCATTGCCCCTGCTGAAAAACAAAAAAAAACAATAGAACCCTGTCCAAAACACAATAGAAAATGTAATGGATTTAATGGTTATAATGGGAATCGTATTGGTTTTAATGAAAACTATAATGGTGTCTACTGGTATGTGATGGATTCTATTGGTGGGATGTTAAATCCTATTAGAAAAATGCCCAAAACACACTACAAAAAGGAATTTTGTAATGATTTTACTGGAAAAAGCTAATGGTTTATAATGGTATTTTAATGGAAACCATTGGAATTTCTGTGATGGTTTCTATGGGGCTTCTATTGTATGTTTGTTTTGTTTTGTTTTTTAGCAGGGGCAAATCTATTCCACCAAAGTTCAAGAAGACACTGTGAACATAATCCATATGAATCAAGCTGTTCACGCCAAGTCAAGAGAATGGTCACTTTATATGATGAGAAGATATGAAGAACATTCACATATGAAGAACACATTAAATATGAAATAAGGCCAGTTCCAGCCAAGTACCAGCCTACATTTCTGCTTTTTGAATTTCCTGTTCTGTGATACATCTGATTACAAAAAATAAAATGGGTTGTGAAAACCAGTTCGTGTTGACTTTAACCGGCACAATGTCCTAGGTCAGGTGAGTCCCTAATCCTGCTCATGAAGGTTCATTGCAATGTTGTGCAGAATTAGCCCTAACATACCTGGAAGATTCTAGCGATTTGGAAAATCTTATTTAGCTGGCTTAAAATGTGTGTTTATTTAGGGCTGGAACTAAATTTTGTGTTAGGAGTGAACACTCCTGTCCTAGTTTCACCAAACCTCACCAGAACATCACCAATAACTGTATCTCTTCCAAAAAAAAAGGGATGTTACAGTCCTTGCTACTTTTCAAAAAGATTTGCAGTGCACTGAGAGACTTTATGAGGTGTGAAGGCCAATTTTAGTTGTACAATGACACAGCTCTTGTCTGCTGACTCAAGTTTTCCGTCACTTCCTACAAGCTCCTTGAATATCAAAAATGTCACACTTATGAACCGGAAAGAGTGTGACAGTGCCGTGCATCCTGAAATGTGAAATACAACAAGGCAAACGTTTTGACGTGTGAAGCCCTCATAAATATTTAATAAGGAAGTGACAGTTGGGTGGTGCTGGCAGCGATGGCTGCTATCTCACGGAGACTGTAGTAGTTCAGATCAATTAATTCTGCCTTCAAACTGCTGTTTGGCAGCGATGTTCTCTGTGCATGTTGCTGGATATGCCAAAATAACATTTCACTTCAATGTCCCAAAAAAGTAAATGTTCATTTTAAAAAGTACTACATTTTAATCAAGTTCAAGGTGGTTTCATTTTGTCAGAGCAATTTCCTGGCAGTCTTTCAATAACAATTTATTATAAACTACAGCATAGTTCAAAATGTATGTCATTTTTACATTCCTCTAGTTATTAATTTTCATATGTAACCAATTTTCCTCATGGAAATCTTTGGTTTTATCCTCCTTGAATGTCTGAGTTATCCTTAGTATTATACTGTAGTTCAAGATGATCACAATATGTCAGACTGTAAAGATCTGTTAAAAAAAAAAATGGTCACACTTTATATTAGGTGGCCTTAACTACTATGTACTTGCATCAAAAAATAAGTACAATGTACTTATTGTGGTCATATTGTATTGCAAAACACTTTTGCTGCTTTGAGGTGGGATACGGGTAAGGTTAGGGACAGGTTTGGTGGTATGGGTAGGTTTAAGGGTGGGTTAAGGTGTAAAGGATGGGTCAACAGTGTAATTATAAATGTAATTACAGAAATTAATTACAGATGTAACTACATATAGGTATTTTTAAAAATATAAGTACAATGTAAAAACATGTATGTACACAATAAGTGCATTGTACCAAATGATTAATTTAAATGTAAATTCATAGTAGTTAAGGCCACCTAATATAAAGTGGGACCGAAAAAATAAATAAATAAATATATATATATATAAAATAAAAAGTAGGTAAGCTGCCTTGCAGTCTGCTGTCATAAGAAGCCGTTTTCTAAGGCATCATCCTGTCCTAAACTGAACCTCATTAGTAAGTGATTTGAAACATTTTTGATAAGACAAGAACTCCATTCACCAAACAGATCATCTTGCGTGCATCTTGTGAGAAGTGCATGACAGACTCCATTCACAGTTAACTCCAAAAGAGTTTGTTAACATTGTTAACTCAATACAACTAAAATAAACATAAAAATGCATATAACATGCATATAAATGGTAAAATACTTTGCAGATAATTTACATTAAACATTTCCTGACTCATCTAGAAACCTCAGTGGATTTTTTTTTGTGAGCTTGTAATAAATTTGTAATAAATATGCAATAAAGCTTGAATGCAATTGCAATTTATTTTGTTTTTAGGATACAATCAGTGCTGCCTTTCAAATTGTCAAAATGATGTGTCTAGAAAGCAGTATAATTTTGTTGCCTTGAACAGTCTTCACATTCTCAGCGTACCTAAGATGTCTTAAAATTAGGGGTGTCAACGTTAACGCGTTAACGCATGTGATTAATCAAATATTTTTAACGCGTTAATATTTTTTTTTAAGCAAATTAATCGCTTGATAAGGTTTGACTCCAACTTCTTCCCGTCATCGCAGCGCGGAAGGTTGTCTATCACTGTGTGATGAGGGTACAGCGAGCCAGTGTTGCCAGGGTAACGGCACAAGTGGGAAAATACAGTCGCGGGAAAAATTACAGAGCCGTGGTTTGCGGTTTTTTGGGCTACTTTTATAATGTACCGCGACCACCCAAAGTGTATATAGACAAATAATAATTCAAATAGATCCTTTTACTAATGTGAATTATATTTGGAATGTATACCTGACAACTTAAGAACGGAGAGGCGGTTGTAACATTACAAACAACATGAGTTTCAGCCAGATCAGCAGAAATAAACATGACAACAGCCACTATAGATTATATAAGATAATAAACGATTACGATAGATATGGTCTGTATGTGATTTTTTTTTTTTTTGAGTTGAAAGTGTACATCTGAAATGCTAAATTGTGCAGCGATATAAAAGGCTATAAATAGCATATTTTAACAACAGTAAATGACCAAATTCCACTTGTGATCGTAAAATGAAGTTATTACAAACACTCAATGGTGTTTTGAAGTGAGTTCTGAGTAAAAGTGCACTATTAATCTCATAAATTGTCTTATGTAGCATGATGCTAATGTTAGCTCTAATGCAGCTGCAGAACAGGTCCAATTCTTCTTTATAATGCATTTTGTCAATACTTCACGTAAGGTCACAAGAAATGTTTTGTTGTATTTATTTAGAAATACTTTTGATAATAGTTGGGTAAATGTATACTGGGATTGAAGCGATGTGGCTTGGTAAAGGTTTTATTGCCAGTATAAAAGCTAGTAATGGCTGAATAAAAACAAATAATGATAAATGAATAATAAGGATTATGTCTCATACCTGGCGGAAGTGTGAAAGGTTCTGTTACCTTAAACTAGTTTGTCATGCATTTCTTTTTCAACACATTTACAGGTAAGTCCTAGTATTTTAAATTTGTGATTAATCATGATTAATCACAGTCCACGACTGTGATTGTTACGTGTGGTGTCCTTCAAGGAGCACAAGGAAATGAAGGAGTTGAAACTGAAATACTTTAATGAAGAACAAACGTTCAGGAATAACAGAAATAACATTAAAGATGATATATCACTTCACTTGACACAACATAACTTTAAGACACGACAAGGGAGAAAACCAAACTAAATGCTTATAAAGCCAACTCAAACAAAGAAGAAAACGAGATAATAAATCAAACACAGGTGGGGACAATGAAACAATAATTAACTAATGAAGAGCTAATGAAAGAAAGCCGGAACAAAACCATATAAGGACAACGGAGATCACAGACAGGCAGACATGTAACAGTGATTAACTTGATTACATTTTTTAATCGATTGACAGCACTGCTTAAAATGCTGTCTATTATGGAAAGCTCACTAAAGATTAAAAATCTGCAGTCTCACAAGACATATTTATCTTTGTCGAAGGAACAAAAAATGTTGTGGTGTCATTGCAGGTTTGTTCCCTGCAAGAAGTGAGGCATGAGCTGTTATCCATGTACCCTTTAATTTGAGAAAGACACTTAACCCCATTTTACTCCAGGAGGATTGACCCTATAACAAGTGTGCTGGAATTCACTTTGAATAAAAGCATCCATTAAATGACTGCTTGCAAAATTGGATTGTTTATCCAGTTTTATCAGGCTCAACATTCATAGAGATGTAAAAGTATGCCGTTATACTGTTACAACTGCTGTCTTGATCATAGCACTGGTTGCGATTTGGGTAATATAGACATCAACTCATATTATGAATGTGTCAGTGATATTCAAATCTCAGTGTTTTATGTCAAGGCCTATAAATGTCCAATGAAAAGTGCACTGCTGTCATTATCACAGCCGAGCTGTTTTACTGTTGCCAATTAAAATGTAATGATCAACCCATATACCTTGTCTTCTGTAAGAAATAGCTAGCTGTATAATTTATATTCTCCATATGGCATCCTAACGTGGGAATCCATCAAAAAACAGATGACACCATAAACACGATAGACACCACATTTATTTGAGTTCATTATATATGCACGACTATAAGGCTTATATTACAGTGAGACAATGAAAGCTGGCATGTTTGTAACTAGTTTCTTTTTTTATCCATATCTTCATTTGTTCCTTTATTTATTTATTTGTTTTGTAAGAAAGCAGTACTGTGATCATGTTTTTCACAAGATTTCAAAAGACAAAGCAATTGTACAGTTCAACAAACAGAAACATATGCATATACATATACACCAACTATACACAACTCTTATCTTTCTTTCTTTCTTCATATACATATATTCAAATATAATTTCTTATAAATTGTATGAATATTTTAGAATTGTACTGTTTTACTGTATTTTTCATCAAACAAATCTAAACATTTATGCTTGTATTAGAGGTGGAACAGGTCTTTATGTTGTATGTACCGTATTGTCCCGAATATAAGACGACCCTGATTATAAGACGACCCCCCTTTTTCCAGAAGTACCTTTTGGAAAAAGGCTTTTTGAAAACCAAATCTTGTTTTTTGTTTGTTTGTTTGTTTGTTTGTTTGTTTTTCTCTCTGTAAAACACTTTTTTTTTTTTTTAATTATTTTCAAATCGCATATTTTTCCTATTTTAATTTTTGTTTTGAAAGTATGGTAAATACTGGTAAAATGTACCAACAATGACATTGAAAAATATACATTTTTTGATATACCATTGAAATAACAGGTAGCCTGTTATTGATATAACATTTAGGCTATCCATCTCATAGTAGCCTACCAAAATGTTATTATCAGTAGAAGTGAAATCTTATTGTAGTTTTTGAATCTGGGTATAGTCTTATGTTTTAAAATCACTTACAGAGGAAGTTTGGTCCCATCAGGCTAACATGACAGTCACGACTTTACAACACACATTACATTACATATTTCATGGCACACTCGTTATATGCGTTTTTGGCGCCACCTATTGTTGTGGGTGTATTACTGACATGTCAAAGTTTAGACCCCGAATATAAGACGACTGTATTTTTTCAGATGTATTTCCAAGAAAAAAAAACATTGTCTTATATTCGGGTCAATACGGTATTTTATTTTATATACACTGAACAAAATTATAAAGCAACACTTTTGTTTTTGCCCCCATGTTTCATGAGCTGAACTCAAAGATCTAAGACTTCTTCTATGTACACAAAAGGCCTATTTCTCTCATATATTGTTCACAAATCTGTCTAAATCTGTGTTAGGGAGCACTTCTCCTTTGGCGAGATAATCCATCCACCTCACAGGTGTGGCATATCAAGATGCTGATTAGACAGCATGATTATTGCACAGGTGTGCTTTAGGCTGGCCACAATAAAAAGCCACTCTAAAATGTGCAGTTTTACTGTATTGGGGGGGGGGGGGGGTATCACCATTTGCCTCACACAGTGCAACACATCTCCTTCGTATAGAGTTGATCAGGTTGTTGATTGTGGCCTGTGGAATGTTGGTCCACTCCTCTTCAATGGCTGTGCAAAGTTGCTGGATATTGGCAGGAACTGGAACACGCTGTCGTGTACGCTGATCCAGAGCATCCCAAACATGCTCAATGGGTGATATGTCTGGTGAGTATGCTGGCCATGCAAGAACTGGGATATTTTCAGGTTCCAGGAATTGTGTACAGATCCTTGCAACATGGGGCTGTGCATTATCATGCTGCAACATGAGGTGATGGTCGTGGATGAATGGCACAACAATGGGCCTCAGGATCTCATCACGGTATCTCTGTGCATTCAAAATGCCATCAATAAAATTCACTGTATGCCCTGTACAGTGAAAACCGGGATTCACCCGTGAAGAGTGGCCTTTTATTGTGGACAGCCTAAGGCACACCTGTGCAATAATCATGCTGTCTAATCAGCATCTTGATATGCCACACCTGTGAGGTGGATGGATTATCTCGGCAAAGGAGGGCTCACTAACACAGATCTAGACAGATTTGTGAACAATATTTGAGAGAAATAGGCCTTTTGTGTACATAGAAGAAGTCTTAGATCTTTGAGTTCAGCTCATGAAAAATGGGGGCAAAAACAAAATTGTTGCGTTTATAATTTTGTTCAGTGTGTATCTTTTTTTTTTTTTTTTTCTTTCTTTGCAATGCAAAATAAGACCAGGAACATAATAAGAAATTACTGTAGATGGGATCCATTTTGATGTCATGTTTTTTTTAATTTATTCTGTGCTGTTGAAATTTAAGGAAAATGTTGAGATATACATGTAAAGTATTTTTTATTTTTTTTATTTATTTTTTCTGATGCAAGTGAAAATAGCAGGTGCAGTTCACATCCTCAGTTAAAATTGCTCTGTGTCAGGAGCTCCTCAAACAAGATAATTAATTTGGCAGATAATTGTCAGCATGAGCCTAAGACTGCAATGTTAAAATGTCAGATGAGAGGCAGGGAAAGGTAATTAAACACAGACACTGAGAAGCCTCCATTTTGGGACTGTGGGACAGCTGACCCTCTGTAACTCCTCCTCCTTTCCCTGTAGAATCGTTTTGCAGCTAAAATTCTAGCTCACAAGAGAGGTGGTTGACTGGGCTGGGGTGACGGTTAGTGCTGTTGCATATGGGCAAGTTTTGCCATTGCACAGCGTGTGCTGCGGGCAGAATTCTAATGCGGTCATCAATAACCCCAAACAGCTGCTCAGAAAGAAACACTCATGTGAGTGAATGCCATGATGGAGCACTTCCTGAGAGAAAAAGGGGCTAAATTGATAAATTCATTTATTCATTGCCAGTTCTTTTAGATTAGTTTAAACTGCCTACGTTAGAGTTTATGTTGTGTCAGACTATTCATTTTGACTGGCCTGCAGAGGTTAATGTTTACCTTATATGAATGACTAAAAATACATTGTGCAGATTCAGTCATCTTTTCTGTTTCTGCCTAACCTAATGCTTTTTATGTTTTTCTGAACAACTTAGATGACACACATACAAATGAACCCATTGCCAGAGTTATGCATCTTGCAACCCAGAATCATTGAAACAATGTGCCTGTTGCAACATTTCTGCAAAATGAACATGAAGTGAAACATCCAGTGAGTGTCTGAACATGAATGTGAAAACATTTTATGTTGGTTATTTGCAGAAGTTCAGAAATGAAAAGTCCAGCGAGTGTTTCTCAACTAAACTCTCTATTTATGAAATATAATGCATTCATTGAAGCTACCAATGCTACATGTATACTCGGTGGGCTACCAAACAAGTTTACTACATCAAAAAAGCCATACATATGGATCAGGTTATTTGACATGTAAAATGTAGCTTCCCCTTCAGGAACTCGAGCTGTGTCGAAACACTTTGGGAACACCTCCAGCATGACCGTGCTCTGAACCACGTGTGTAATCTGTCCAATGGATGGGCGAGACGTCACGGGCGGGTGACGTAATCGACCAGGAAGCTTAAAAGCACGTGCGGTGGAACTGGCGTCTGCTTTTGTCATTCAGCAACCGCTCTGTGTGTGTCTGTCGCTGTCGTATTTAGTGTTGTCTGTATAAAAGCATCACAATAAGCTCCATTATGTCTAAAAGTGCATCAAAAACCAAGCACTTGGGCGAGAGCAGATTGCACTACAGACTGTGTGTTCCTCCCTACAAACACTACATCACTGCTGGGGATACACACAGTCTGTGTGTGGTCTGCTTGGGAATGAGTCATGCAGGCATTGCGAGCGTCTCCTGCTGCGTGAACTTCGCACCCAGAAGGCTCATTTTTTTGCGAGGGAGCCTTCGTCAGTGTTCCCCGCGGTGCTGGTTCCACTGCTGCCAAGGCGGAGCTGTACTCGTGGGGTTCGCAGGTGGATCTGGTGGAGGGAATGGAGATGGGCAAGTCCCTATCTTCTTCTTCACCCGCCAGTTCCAGCGGCTGCTCTCAGGGATCGGAAGCCCACTCTGTGGTTGTGTGGGATGCGGACGCTTCACCTGTCTTCCTCCGAAGAGGTTGATGTGGTGAGCGTCGATGAGGATTCGCGCCTTCAACCGCCCCAATATGAGGAGCTGTTGGAGGTGGTTATTTGCGCTCTGGCCAAGTTAAACATCGAATGGCCCACCGAGAAACAGGCTGAACTGCAGAAAAGCAAGCTGGACGAAAACTTTCTGTGAACTATGCCGCCACCTCCACGCCAGAGCCTGCCGTTCTTCCCCGATCTCCACACCGAGGTGTCAAGATTGTGGGCTAGACCATTCTCGGCTTGCCTCTTCATCTCCGCCTCTGACTACTATGGCAATGTGGCGGGGTTGAATGAGCACGGATACAGAGCGACGCTCCTGGTGGAACAGACGCTTGTGAGCTATCTGTCCCCAAGGGCGGCGTCGTCTCTGAAGGCTCCGACCTTGCCCTCCAAGCTGCTGCGCACAAATTCATCGCTGGTGGGCAAGGGGTACGCGGCTGCAGGTCAGGCTGGTGCGTGTCTGCACACTATGGCGGTGTTACAGGCATACCAAGCTGACCTGCTTAAGGAGCTAGGTGAGGGAGAGGAGTTCAGACCTAATGACATCACAGAGCTCCACAGAACTGCTGATTTGTCTCCCCGTCCTACTTGCTGACCTGCTTAAGGAGCTAGGTGAGGGAGAGGAGTTCAGACCTAATGACATCACAGAGCTCCGCAGAACTGCTGATTTGTCTCCCCGTCCTACCAAAGAGACCTCCCGTGCCATCGGCAGGTCTATGGCAGCGCTGGTGGTGGCGGAGAAACATCTCTGGTTGAGCCTATCTGATATGAAGAAGTAGAAAGATAGGGTCTTCCTCATGGACGCCCCGCTTGCGCCTTCTGGCTTGACTCCGTCGTCAACAGGTACCAGGAGGCCCGTAAACAGGTGGCGGCGTTCCAGCGGTTCCTCCCTCGCCGATCTCTAGGTCAGGGGGCTGCTGGGCAGGAGCAGCCCTCGCCGCATACCAACTCCTCATACAGGGAGGCACAGAAAGAGAGCGTTGCCTCTTGCGCTCCCCCGGCTAACGCTCTGGGTCGGGGGCTTCGAAGTCTAAGCCGAATCTGTGGACCATCCTTCAGACTAAGAACTCCTCGACCAAGAAGCCCTGACAGGCATGGCCCAGGGCTTATGAGGGCAGGCCCCTCTGGGGAAGAGCAGGTTACACCGCATTACACGGTGTCCGTCTCTCCTCAGTGCCCCCAGGAGCAGCTGGTTCGGCCTCCACTTAGGGCACCGAGCTAGCAGCTCTAAGTACACCATAGGCCAGTCTCAAGAGACTGGTTCCCTTAGTAGACTATTTGGCAGCATGGAAACTACAAATGTGTCTCAATGGGTCATGCGCACTGTAGAAAAAGGCTATCGCATTCAGTCTGGTGCTCCGCCGCTGCCCTTCAACGGGGTGATTCCCACACTGGCAGGCTCTGGTCATGGAACAAGAAGTAGACATTCTCTTGAGGAAGGAGGCCATCGGGGTGGTCCCTCCTCACAAAAGAGAGTCCGGGTTCTACAGCCGGTATTTCATAGTTCCAAAGAAGGATGGAGGGTTGCGTCCCATTTTAGATCTGCGTCAGTTGAACTGCTCAGTCATGCAACTGAAGTTCAAGATGCTCATACTCAAACAGGTCGTATCTCAGATCAGGTCTGAGGACTGGCTAGTCACAATCGATATAAAAGACACATACTTCCACGTCTCCATCCTTCCCACTTACAGGAATTTCCTGAGGTTTGCTTTTGCACTCTCACCCCGCACTTTCACAAAGTGTGTGGATGCTGCTCTGACTCCTTTGCGACTCCAGAGCACCTGCATACTGAACTATATCGACAATTGGTTGATTCTAACTCAATCGGAGCAGTTGGCAATTCGACATCGAGATGTCGTTCTCACCCACATGAAAGAGCTGGGGTTAAGACTAAACGGTAAGAAAAGTTTACTTTCTCCAGTACAGAGAACCACTTATCTGGGCGTGGTTTGGGTTTCGACCACAATGCAGGCACGTATGTCTCCTGCTCGGATCAAGTCGATCCTCACATCAGTCAAGAGAGTGAGAGGAGACCGGCAGAGGTGTAAAAAGTACTCAAAAATTTTACTCAAGTGAAAGTACAGATACTCAGTGAATATTTTAGGTTACACTTTATTTCGATAGTCCACTTTAGACATTCTACTAACTATAAGTAACTTTGTAACTACGTGTCAATTACATGTCAACTAATCCTCATTAATTTGCAACTACATGTCTACTAACTCTCAGTAGGGTAGGTTTAGGGTTAGTAGAATAAGTTGACATATACTTGCAAAGTTTCTCATAGTCAGTATGTTGTATGTTGTGGACCCATCAAAATAAAGTGTTAGAAGATATTAAGCAGACGATCAACTAATACTCTAATGACTGCTAGTTGATATGTAGTTGCAAAGTTACGTACTGTTAGTAGAATGTCTAAAGTGGACTATCGAAATAAAGTGTTACCATATTTTACTCAATTAAAAGTACAAGTAGCTATCTGGCCAAAAACATACTTGAGTAAAAGTAAAAAAAGTATAACTTTAAATTGTACTCAAGTATTAAAAAAGACAGATAAACAGAAAAAACAAACAGATATACAGAAGTTTTGTTAAAGGGAGAACAAAACAAAATGCACAGGTCAAACACATACATCTAGTGCAACAACAATATTTATCAATGGTAGTGTGTTAAACCTTTAAAAATCAGCTCTGTTTTCAGCGCGCCGTTTTTTTAGTCCATGTTGCTTTAAATGCTAGTGTGCTCTGCTGACCCCGCCCCTCTCTTCCATGGAGTGACGAGCAGACCATAGATATGTGTTTAGATTCCCTATTCGACCACTCCAGATATGTTGACACGTCAGCCATCTCGCATTCACCATAATAATCAATGAATATTTAAAGATATACAAGCTTATTAACTTGCTGTTGTAGATGCACACAGTCAATGCGCTCAAAGATTCACAGACCGTTCCAAAAATGGCGGATGACTTACGTATTGCGGCCCATAGAAACAGTCCAGAATGAGGCATCTAAGTATATCTATGGAGCATACTCACCTTCAGCCGCGAAACTGCCGTATTAGCACATTATTAGGAAAGGCGATTTGCAAATATTCATAAAAACCCTTATACACACTTCTTCTGTAGATAAAGCTGGATCACGAATGATTCACGCGAACATACGCATTTAGGCAGATCGGGGATCGGCGCATTCACTTCAAAATGAAAGTAACGTTAATACTCTGCCTTTTCAGCGGCTCAGATGTCAGGAGTAAATGACGACTGCTATATTCATTATATTCATATTACATCCAACAACTAAACACTTCAATCGCTTAATCTGAGACATCTTGTCTTCCCCTGCACCGGAGGGGGACAGCTCTCTCAGCTCACTCAGGGCGGGTCTAAGGTAAAACGGCCTTCCCAGATAGCAAAATGACTCCGGAGTGGATCCGCCCTGGAGGTACCACAAGATCCGGAACGGGTCCATAACGGCGTCCACTTGCACAGTGCAATGGATGCGGAACAGATAAGGATTACGGATCCGGACCGGATCTGGTCCAGACCCTATCCGTATCCACTAATAAAGCGGTCGTCCGGACCCGCTGATGAAGCAACGGATCCGAACTGGATCCGATCCGGACCCGTTCACGAAGTAGCTCATCCGGCCCGGATCCGAACTGTTCATTAAGTGGGTTTATACCTTATTTAAAATGGGTAATCTGGCCAAAACTAGCTTTGGAAATACCTAAAATAGAGCTGACAAACATTATGTTGACATATTGCTCTTAAATATTCCATATGCCTCCCTATATTAATATTAATAAACCAGAAAATCATTCAAAACTTGAAAAAAATCTAAACTTTTCTTGGCCAATAACAATGACACGCTCTAAAAAGTAGGTATTATATGAAGATGAATAAAAAATAAAATACAACCACAAATTGTACAAAAACGTTGTTTTATTAAATGAAAAACTTTACCTCTAAAAAGAAAATTCAGTTCGATAACTTGGTAAAGTTAATCTTTACGAATGAATTAGCTCAGTTCAGCTATACTGAACTGACTTTGTCAGCTTGATGTTGATTTAATAAAATTCAATATCAGTAAAAATGTTGCAAAATTAATACATTATGAAATAAAGTTGATTCGGCAATAAAGCAGCTCTGGAGAAAACAGGGATATCATAATCCAACTCAGTTCAGTTCAAGTTTTTTCATTATGCAATACAATGAAATCAGTATTAAAATTAGCAAGCCAGGTGACTGAAACAAAGAAATAACACCTTGGGAGAAACCATGAGTGGTCAGCTCAGCTCTCTTCTGGTTAAATGAACAACGATGGTGATTTCAAGCGGCATCACTAGTGAGACTGTGGACAGATGTCATTCAGAATATTTCATCAAGCTCCTACTGCTTGAATATCAGATCCGTCACGCTGTCATTTGGTTGGAGGAGAAGTTGTAGGGTGTCCAGCAGGGCTGCTGTTTAGCCAGTAGTGGACGACTGGTTTAACAGTGACTGTAAGCATGATAAAACTGCACTGTGGTCCTAGCAGCTCCTGGCCTGACACGTTCATTGCTGGCTGTAGGGGTCTGTGAAGAGAACTTGTCTGTTTCTCGTGGTCTTCGCTGAGGATCTGTGCTGATGTCTGTCCAGTCGTGATGTTTACTTGTCATGGTCTTCGCTGACATTCAGGGCTGCATTGTGGTTGTCTCCGGGTGCAAGTCCATCATCTGGTCTGGATACGGACCGCATCCGGCTGAGTATGATAACTTTAGGACAAGAATGAGACAGAAACATTGAAATAAGTAACAAGTATCAGTGTTGACTTTTTCTCACAGCACCTTTAGTCACACAAGCACATTTTCATACAAATTTCATGACATCTCATAGCAAAGATTACTGTTAAATGTAGGATGTAAAAATAGGTTTGTAAATATTGATATGAATCTTTTGATATTGCACAGTTATTACACGTTAAAAGCTGAAGTGTGGATCATTGTCAGTATTTGACAAACTAGTTGGTTAAATCAAGTTTAAAACTATTTAATCTTACTTTTAAAGATAAAGTAGAATATCGAAGGATGATGTAGAATCAAAAACCAGACTGGAGCACTTGAATGAGCTGTAAAGCTGTAACAGAACACACACACACACACACACACACACACACACACACACACACACACACACACACACACACACACACACACACACACACACACACACACACACACACACACACACACACACACACACACACACACACACACACACACACACACACACACACACACACACACACACACACAGACAGACAGTATCTTAGTATGTTTCAATTTCATATGTTATCTGAAACAACATTACAAGAGGTGGGGAATATATTTGTTAAGAAAAATAGACACACAAGTGGCCAGGTATCAACAAGCTGCCGCATATAACATTTCCATATATGATTTTTTTTTTTTTATGTGTGGTGTGAGCACTTACAGTTTAATGCAAATCATCAATTATATCTATAATATAATAAATCTACAGATATCAATAATGAGGCCACATTTTATTTTAGTTGTTTACCATCCTGAATTTCAGTTTAATTTTCATCCGAGTTCCGTAGTGAATATAGACATTTTTATATCATTTTATATGACTCAACAGATCACGTTGCAATGATTAACACTTACTGTATCATTAATTGCCATATAGCCCTTGACAATGTCTGCATGAAATACCTCTGCTTTTTCAGCTTTCTATCACTGAAAAATCACTTTTTTCACAGCGTCTCGTTCCCTTCGAGGAACCATGGTTACATGCATAACCTGAGACGATTTTATTCATGATTTGTGTAAAAAATTAATAAATAATAATAATAATAATAATAATAATAATATAAATTGGTGTTATATTGCCTATATAATTAATTTCAGCTGTAAACTGCAGCAAATTTTATGCATAGATATGTTTTGTTTTTTTTTAGTTCTGCAAATATGTAGGTATAGCGGGACATTTTTCACCTGTCATTTTCTTGAGCTGTCAGTATAAAACACACACGCACATGCACGTACACACACACACACACACACACACACACACACACACACACACACACATACACACACAGACACAACTCACAAGTCATGTGATCTTGTCCTGCTAGTTCAAAGGCAGCCAAAAGTTGAGAAAGTTTTGCATGAACATTTTTGTCCATTGACAAGCAAGAACTTCAGACAGACGGTTCAGTTGTGCTTTCTGAAGTCTAGATGTACTTGATCTCAAACTGACCTGGCTTTTTCCACATCATCTATTCTAAACTCATCTGATGCATTTCTATCAGTCAAACACTCCAGTGTTTAGCCACTGTTGCAGTGCTGTAGTCATCCATGTATGGGGGCGCTTGATGCATCTTGAAAGAGTTTTGATAGTTTACCTGCTATTTCAGTTTTTTTATCAGACATGGCCATATGGTGTTCCTCTATGGGCACAGTCTGGCTCGTCGATAAAAGGGTTTCCTTTCCTTTAGATGTATGACTTTTAACCTATAACTCAAGAGTTCCCTTTACCTTAATCTTTACCCTGTTGTTGTTCTTCTTCTGCAACCCTCCATTTTCAGTGTAGCTTGTACTTCTTGCTGCCTTATTTAAATTGACGGTTTGGCTATGGATGAACTCCAAAACATGGTGGTGATTATAATGCAAAATATGACACTTCTATTAAACATATTGATGATATGTACTACTTCCCAATGAAAAAAAAAATAAAAAATAAAATAAATAATAATAATAATAATAATAATAATAATAATAATAATAATAATTAAAAAAAATAAAAATGCAAAATGCAATGTACTGGACTGTAACATACAATAAATGGAATAGATTGATCAACAAACTTATTTGTTTTGAAGGTCCCAGAACACCAAACAGTGTCATTCTGGACCATTTTAACCCCTGTCTGACTTTCTTCCTCTCAGGCTTTCTCTCTCTCTCTCTCTCTCTCTCTCTCTCTCTCTCTCTCTATATATATATATATATATCCTCATTCTTTCATCCTTCACTCTTCACGTCCATGTCCTGTTTCTAGTTGGAAATGGCGGGCTATGAGACACAGGTGCAGCTGCTCTTGCCAGGTCCCAACGGTCGCTTTACTTGTGAATGAGCCGAGATAGAAAATAACCCCAGAGTGCTTGTCATTACCCGTTTATGTCCCCGCCAACTTCTCTCACTCTTTCCATTCATCATTTGATTGGAACACCTTAAGAACTGCCTATTGTTCATTGTCTGTTGTCACTGTCCATGTCTTTTGATAAGGGTCAGTGTGATCTAGAGACATATAGCGATATGTCTACTTATAAGAGCTAATCATTGCCTGACTGTGGCTTTAGATGAATTATCGTGCCAAATAGCTTCCCTCCACACAGGCCTTGGGACATTGTGTCCTGTTCCTGTTGTGAGAGTGACCCTCTGCCTGAGAACCATCTGTGGCACTCCCAACTTGGACAGATGTTCCTTGGACTCATTATTCAAAGCTGTACAACAGATGGAGGAAATTCATAAAACAGTATTTCAGATGAGGTTTCAGATCCTCGCGCTGCACTTCAAAATCTGTCACCTGAGAATTCCACACTTACATACACATAATGTAGTAAGCCATCCAAGCTGTTTACTGGAAGACATTAGAATTGTAGTATCAATATTTTGAAACCTATCCTCACAACAAGTGCCTTGTTGTAGCCATATAAGAACATGTATTTTTATTTTATATTAGTATGTTTAAATATTTGTTTGTGTTTTGTTTGAGTTCAATCTGTTAACGAAAAAATAAAGAAAGAAAACGTTAAAGAAAACTGTTAAAGAAAATGTCTTAAGGGGCGTGGCAATATTGGACAGCAGAACGCTGGGAGAAATGGAGTGGGTCAGACACACTTTTTGACCACTTCATAAATTTATTTTGAAGAATCTTTTTTTTGGAACAAATTTAGTTTAGTACAATTTGTATTTCAATTATACATATACATACTGTGACGGGAGGAGCCAACGACAGACACAGTGGGTGTGGCGTCAGGCCTCGGAGAGGTTTTTATTAAACAAAAATAAGAAAATAAAGTGTCCAGGGGGAAGAAGTGTCCATAAATCAGGGGGGATCTGGTGTCCTCGATGTGCTGCGGGGCTCGTGTAGGAGGGCAGTGTTCCAAAGGGGAAGGGTCCAGGCAAGGGGCGGAGTCTGGTGGCCGCACACGCTCCCGCGGTCCGGGGCACGAGGGGCGGCGGCTTCTCTGGAGCGGCGGCTCTTCCTGTGCCACTTACTGGCCCATTGGCGGGATGGACGGCCCGGCATCCTGGCCCGACGGCCGTAACACGGGTGCGGCTTGCACGATGACTCTGGAGGTTCCGCGGCTCACATCCTCGGCGGCGCGATGTCCCTCGACGCACCCTTCCTGGACCCACGAGGACACCAGCGTGCATGCACGGGGGAAGAGACCGGTCTCTCGAGGAGAGGCGCGCTCGGCATTTAACGGCGGCGGTGATGAGGCTTAATTCAGTTCAGCTGTGCCTCATCACACGCCGCCAGCCCACGTTAGTCCCACGCCCTTCCTCTCATCAACCCACTCCAGTCGGGAGCCTGGTGAAGGGCGGCGAATAAGGGACGGGGTGGTGATGATGATGAGGGGGAGGGCCACCGATCCGTTACAATACATATATAGTATATGTAAGGGATAATCAACAGCTAGCTGTGCATTAAACAATTTGAATGCACGCTGTGGAGGCGAAGTGCCTCCGCGAAGTGCATTCAAATCGTTTAATGCACAGCTAGCCGTTGATTATCCCATTTATGCCATGGTCATTTGCCAGCATTCACATATTAAAGATGTTAATAATATTTGCGCAGCAATATTTGACCGGAACTTTAAAAATGACGGCTATTTTCGTCCTATTCAACTGTAACTGTATGTTACTATGGTTACCAATGTTTACAGGAAGCACATTAATATAGAATGTGATTAAACTGACCTGGAACTACCTGTGCGGTTCAACGAATTTAATCAACACCTGCTAGCCAATCAGAATCAAGTAGTCAGACAGACCATGGCATAAATACACACACACACACACACACACACACACACACATGCATAGTACACAGTAAAACATAGAAAACTTTTTTCCTTTTTACACAAATTATAAATACAGGGGCAGATTAACAATGAATAAAGACTTATTTTCACACAGTTCCTTGGACAATACTATGTTATAACCTCAAAATACTTTATGTCATAATGCATGATTTGTAAATTAATATATTTTGATGTTTGCATCACATAACCAGCTCCATATATGTATATAGACTTTTTGATATAGTAAACTTGCTCGGTAGCCCGGTGCAAGTGTTAGATTTGCGACAAGAAGCGCTCAAATGCAAGTCTTATGAAACACAAGTGATAATAAAATAACTCAAAGAATAAAATAGCATGGTTCCTTCAGCAAATGCATCTTTGTCCCCTCCAGTTACCAGATTCACGTTCATCTCTCTTGGATAAAACCAAACTGCAACTCTGCAGAAACACCACCACAGATATGTTTTTATAATGAGCTTGGGTTGACATTAAATAAATTATCAACTGCTTCATAGTCTAAGCCTCAGATGACACATTTTTTTTTTTTTTTTTTTTAAATCAAACACAACTGAAGCAGCTCATTAAGATCTTCAGCAGCACTCGATAATTGCAGGAAGGTCGATTTCTAGAAAGAGAGTTTGGCACCCCTGCCTTTTAGCATTAGTAGTCAGATCGGAGCACTATCCAAATGTCATGCAAATAAATGTACTGTGGTCATTTTACATAAAATTCCTGGCTCACTCTCCATTTCTACTGTTTTTGACTTTGAGCAAAGGTGTGAATTGGTGGAATGGATAGAGATGGTCATGTGAAAAGTGTGTCTGTGTTGAGAGATTGGGCACTGCCTGCCCTCATCTTGTCCTCCTGATACCTTCAGCAGTACTCAACATCATAATGCTGCTATTTACAGCATCTACTCAATAAAGCAATATCTTCGAATCGATTTTTACAGCTGCTCACCCTCAACCTCTTCTCCAAGCACACTGGATTTGATAACTCAAGTGCTATTGATTTCTCTATAAGCAAAAATAGTCTTTCTCAGGGCATGCACAGACAACAGCTGTGGTGACAACCTCCCAAAGTTTGTTTGTTTCTTTTTTTTTTTTTTTCTCACACGTTTCAACATTTTTATCTCTCACACATTTTTTCTTCTTCTTTGTTGTACCTTTGGCTTGTCCACAGAGAAAAGGGTCATATAATGCGAGCAATTTCACCAAGGTCATGAATCGCCAGTGTCAAATAAACTCTGCTTTATAGTGATCTCTCTGGGGTCATTCTTCAAAACTAGTGACTTGTGTCCCAAATTAGCATATCAGGACTTTATCAGTGAATACTGTTGCCAATTGTACTGTGTTCAGAATACAAGCTAGAAGAAGGACTTTGCCTGTCCTGTCTTGATAGGGTTAGGAGGAACATTCCACCACAACACGCTTGAAACTGTATTCCTAGCACTTCTCATGTTAATGCCAAATACAACATACTACTCTATTATCCACAAACTTTGTGAGAACCTCTCCTTTATTTATTTTTTATGACTTATCTTTTATACTTTAATAAAAGTGAGTGATCTTAAATTACTGTCACTTTGATTTTGTAAACTAAAAATTACTTACTGAATATGATTACTTATAGAAATATCCTCACTAAATTATCTTTCTGATAAAGACATTGAAGTGTCATCACCTTAACCACAAATGACTAAATTAGCAAATGGCTAAATTAAGTATTTTACCCCTAAAAAAAATATGAAAATGGCAGTTTTAGAATATGTAATCCTGCTAAACCAAACATTTGGTATGCCATTTTAAGGTAGTACAGCACATACAAAAAGTGTATATGATGCATAAAATAATCACAATATTTTATTATGATGATGGCAGTGAGTTCATGCATATGGGAGACATCTGAAATGTGCAGTGTTTGAGCACTGAGAAACACTGGTTGATGCTTCCCACAGATGGAAAGATACATGCACATCATATTTTTGTGGAAACCATGATCCTTATTTCCCCCTAGGATTTTTTTGATGAATAGAAAGTTTCAAAGCACAGCATAGGAAGTTCAAAAGAACAGCATTTATGTGAAATGTAAATATTTTGAAACATTATTAGGTTATACTTTATTTCGATAGTCCATTTTAGACATTCTACTAACTTATAAGTAACTTTGTAACTACGTGTCAACTACATGTCAACTAATTCTCATTAATTTGTAACTACATGTCTACTAATTCTCAGTAGGGTAGGTTTAGGGTTAGTAGAATAAGTTGATATATACTTACAAAGTTTCTGATAGTAAGTATGTTGTATGTTGTGGACCCATCAAAATAAAGTGTTAGAAGTTATTAAGTAGACAGTCTACTAATACTCTAATGACTGCTAGCTGACATGTAGTTGCAATGTTACTTACTGTTAGTAGAATGTCTAAAGTGGACTATTGAAATAAAGTGTTACCCATTATTAATGTCTTTACTGCTTATTTTGGTCAATTTAATGACTCCATCCAGACTAACTAAATCAATCAATCAATCAATCAATACATTAATAAATACATACATGCATAAATACATGCATATATGTATAATTGAGTTCTATAGATATGATTAAGAAACCATATTGGCATTTATTTAGTATTTAGAATCAAATACAATCACAAATACCTTTTATTTCACTCACACCAGAAAACAACAAACAAACAAACAAAAACTAGAATAACAGTTTATAATTTAAGTATTTCTTGCAGGCACTACTCTTTGGAGAGAAACTGATAGTAGAAATCACCTTTTTTTAAAAATGGAAAATAATATATATATATATATATATATATATATATATATATATTTAGAAATCACCTTTTTAAAAAATGGAAAATAATATATATATATATATATATATATATATATATATATATATATATATATATATATATATATATATATATATATATATATAATTTATTTTATTTTTTTGTCATATGGTTTTATTTTTTAGTTGTGGATTGTACAAAAGTGGAAGAGGCTACGCTCAATGACATACCAGCACCGCACCATAATTTGCTCTACATATTATACGCAAGAGCAATTTAACATGGCGGAAAATACTGCTTGAGTAAATGTCAGCCGCCAGACTGAAATACTGCACTTGTCAGAGCAGTTACTAACAGGAAGCCCAACACGTATTTAAAGGTTTTGACAGATAAGCATGTGATGTGATGTGCGGGGTTTTTTTTCACCCACACTGCTGAAATGGATATAAGCAGCGAATGGTTTACACGGGATACAATGGTCTTTGCTGTATCTCTAAAAAGGTTATAACGGTATAAAAAAGGAGAAAGAGAAGCGAGAGGGAGCACAAAATTCAAATGGATGATAGAGATCAGGCTTCATCGGCACAAGGGTATGTGTGTGTGTTGCGAAGAGACTGACATAAAGTAATGGATTTCTGCGTCTGTTGTGATTAAGGGTGTGTGTGGAAGCTGTGATAATGTGCTGATATCTGTAGGGAACTGCCTGATGTTGGTTGCTGATAATGTGCACACTCAGACGTGCTTCACTGCTGCCCAACGCAACAGCTCCATACTTAAGAGATTTATTTCCTCTCTTTTTTATCCTTCTTTCATTCTAAGGTCAGGATTTTGAATGGTTAATATCAACGTTAATCATGGCAGTTTTGGGCAGACAATGTTTCCGCTGAATTTTACTGACCCTGCCTTTGACAGAAGATACTATCAGGCTGAGATGATATAAAATATTGTGTCAGCTGTTTTATTGTCCATCTATCCAGAAGTGTAATATGATCTGTCAGAGTGGCTCAAAAGGGAAACAAGCTGCATCGACCATGCTCTGTTTCCTTGGTTTTGTTTCGGGCTGTTTTAATAACATGAAACACAGTGGCTTCTTTGTATGTTGTATTACTTTTATATTGCAGCATAATTATTACTCCTGTCTTCAGTGTCACATTGTCCTTCAGTATGGTTGATTTGCTGCTCAGGAAACATTTTTTTTATTATCAAGGTTGAAAATAGTTCAAAAGTTCAAAAGTTAAGCATTTATTTGAAATACCATATTGACCCGAATATAAGACAACCTTGATTATAAGACGACCCCTGTTTTTCCCAGATGTATCTTTTTTGGAAAAAGGCTTTATGAAAACCAAATCTTGTGTTTTTTTTTTTTTGTTTTTTTTCCTCTCTGTAAAACACATTTTGTCTTAAATTATTTTCATATTGCATATTTTTCCTATTTTATTTTTTGTTTTGAAAGTATTGTAAATACTGGTAAAATGTACCAACAATCCATCTCATTGTAGCCTACCAAAATTTTATTAACAGTAGAAGTGAAATGTTATTGTAGTCTTCAAATCTGGGTACTGTCTTATGTTTTAAAATCACTAACAGAGGAAGTTAGGTCCCATCAGGCTAACATGGGAGGCATGACTCCTGCCGCTGTAAGCTGTTCATTTTCTTTTGTTTTCACTCGCGATCTTTACAACACACATTACATTACATATTTCATGGCACACTCGTTTTAAGTGTGTTTGGCGCCACCTATTTTTGTGGGTGTATTATTGACATGTCAAAGTCTAGACCCTGAATATTAGACGACCACATTTTTTCAGATGTATTTCCAAGAAAAAAAAACATTGTCTTATATTCGGGTCAATACGGTAGAATGTTTTGTAACATAAATGAGTCCCACTTTATATCAGGTTGCCTATGTACTTACATTGAAATTAATCATTTGATACAATGCACTTATTGTGTACATACATGTTTTTACATTGTACTTACATATTTTAAAATACCTATATGTAATTGTATCTGTAGTTCATTTCTGTAATTACATTTATAATTACACTGCTGACCCCTTACACCTTAACCCACCCTTAAACCTACCCATACCATCAAACCTGTCACTAACCTTAAACATATCCCACCTCAATAGTAAGTGTTTTGAAATACAATATGATCACAATAAGTACGTTGTACTTATTTTTTTATGTAAGTACAGAGTTTAGGCCCAACCTGTCCTCCAACCAATACGCCCGTATAGGTCGTTTGTCCAAATCCCTGAAATACGAGCCATCAGAGCGTATGCTACAATTACGCCCCTATCGGCAAAAGGACATTTTCATATTAATAAAATATGTATGAATACTGTAAGTTCCGTGTAAAAAGTCCACATATTGCATTTAAATAAACACGCATTTTGATTGGTAATGACAGTCATACGTCATTTCATGACGACAGACGCAACACGAGACTGTCATTATTTTTACGCACGCTAGAGGGCGCTTAACTTTAAAACGTAAATATAGGTCGTAATAAGGGCTTGCACAAATGACCTATAGGGTCGTTTTTTGTTGGAGGACAGGCTCTTTAGGCCACCTAATATAAAGTGTGACCCCTAAATGTATTTACCTTTACTTTTGGCATTTGCTTATTTTGTTTATTTTACTGAAAATACTGTTTCTGCTGTTGAATTATTCATCTATCTATAAGTGTGATTTGGCCTTTGACATCATGGTTTTGACATGTGTAAAACCCGTATCAGCTTAGGTGGTTATTAAAGGGTTACTCCACCCCAAAATGAAAACTTTGTCATTAATCACTTACCCCCATGTCGTTCCAAATCTGTAAAAGCTTTGTTTGTCTTCGGAACACAATTTAAGATATTTTGGTTGAAAACTGGGAGGCTTGTGACTGTCCCATTGAATGCCAAACAAGTTTCATTGGCTTGGCCCAGAAAAGTATGAAAGACGTCGTCAGAGTAGTTCATCTGCCATCAGTGGTTCAACCGTAACATTATGAAGCTACGATAATACTTTTTGTATTTGTACTTTTTGTCAGCCGCATACCGGATACTCTGTTTGCGTTCAAATTAAAGCGTAAATACACATATAAAGCATATCCGGTATGCAGCTGACACAGAAGAGCATACGCACTTCATCATTCAGCAAAATGGCGCTACGCTGAACCAGAGGAGATAAATTGTTGAATAAATTCGTTATTTTAGGATTTTTTTGCATACAAAAATATTATCGTAGCTTCATAATGTTATGGTTGAACCACTGATGGCAGATGGACTACTCTGACAATGTTTTTCATACTTTTCTGGGCCAAGACAGTGAAAATTGTTTGGCAGTCAATGGGACAGTCACAAGCCTCCCGGTTTTCATCCGAAATATCTTAAATTGTGTTCCGAAGACGAACAAAGCTTTTACAGCTTTGGAACGACATGGGGTAAGTGATTAATGACAACATTTTCATTTTGGGATGCAGTAACCCTTTAACAGAAATCTAGAAAAGTAGTCACAGGACAGCAGTTAACAATCAATTATGTCAATATGTCATGACATCTGTACAGCCACTTGGTCTAACCTTTTATTTTATATAGATACCAAATCCACCAAATATTAACATTAAATAAATAAACAAATAAATAGATAGATAGATAGATAGATAGATAGATAGATAGATGATAGATAGATAAAACCTCTATTACTCTATCACAAAATTATTTATAAAATCTATTACAGTAAGTCTAAGCCTAACAAATAATGTCATTTAAATATTTCATCAAATTATTCCATACATTTTGGATATATGGCATGATTGGTTCATCTTACTGAGTCAGTGTGTGATTGAATATGAATGTAGATGTACCTTCAGGGTTGTTGGGTTTCATTACAAAAAGTCTCAGAAAATGTTTTCATTAAAAACAAAAACAAAAAAAATGCTGTTCCATTATTTTAATGCGTTTTTGCAACGCAAGCCTATTACTGTAGTATCATTGACTTCAGTGTGAGAATTATACAATGGCTTTAAGGGGGGCTGACGTTTTAAAGGACTTTCTGTCAGTAATAATTAGAGCATAGTCTGGTTTATCTTTGTACAACTCCTCAAATAGTATTTTGGAGCCCCTAGCACAATTATCCAACCATCAACTATCCAACATTTTTTTTAACATGACAATATGTTAGTTGTTGTTATTAGATTTGCTGTATGTAAATCTATAATAAAGAGACAATTATGGTAGGTTGTTTTGTTGACATACTGGCCAATACTGATGATAAGAGAGAACACTTGATCAGTGTTCTGTTGCCAAAGTACTTCCTCAGGCGATCACGACTGTTGTGCTGTTCTCGTCTATTTAGTGTGCATTGATGCACTTGTAATGCAAATTTTAAAGTTCATGAAAGGTTGTTTGAAACACTGTTGGAATGTATACATATTTTTATGACTTTTATAAGACTTTATATAACTACCTTTGAGGATTCAAAACTTAATTAAATGACTTAAAAAAAAAAAAAAAAAAAAACATTGTTTACAAGTGAAAACAGTCCAAAACAGTTCTAAACAAATATGTTGGTGGATTGTGATGCGAGAGGACAACAGTAGATGGATTTTTTCACTGGAGAAAATGGTATTATGGTTTTGCACCTTGAATGACCTGAGGGTGAGTAAATTTTCAGCAATTGGTTTTTTTTTTTTTTTTTTTTATGTTTGGGTGAACTGTTCCTTAAATGTATTTCTAAAGGAATCTAGCAAATAATTATTTCCATTCATAACTCAATTTAATTGGGATTTTAATTAAGCTGTAAATGACAAAATTAATGACCAATTATGGGTTATATTTTGTGTAAATAATTCTGGTATACTGTTTTTAGCTTAAATATTGTAACTTGATTTTACAGTATGCCATGCCCTTGTTCCATACAATTCAAAAGCAAATTTCCGACAGCCTGAAAGCTTTTCACAGACAAGAAATAATGGTCTTTAAATGTAAGACCATACATACGTTTTTTCACTACCTGTAGGGCTGTGACATCACCGATTTATTTGATAGCGCCATTACTGTTTAACTGATCCCATGGGATTACTTACACAGGAAAACAAGTTATTCCATCTTAATGCCATATGTCCCTCTTCCCACTGGGAGAATGCCTCCGGCTGCCGGCTCGCCTTTAACTTCATTACAGATTTAAGAGACACACATTTGACAACTACTGTATATATCTCAACTCCAGGTTGCTTATGAAGAATAGAAGAGACTTACTCATGTACACACAGATCATTAGTGATGGGAATGAACATTTATTGTCCCAGCAGCTTTTAGGGAGAAGGAGGAGTCTTTGTATGGAGTTAGACATGACAGATGGCTAGTGCTTGTTATGAGTGACTTGTGCATGTGGCGCTCTTTGTTGTAAACAACAGTAGCTCTATTATTGCCTAACAAAGCTTTGCATGCTTCTGTTCTTAGATTAGATATCTCTGTTGAGTCAACCTGTGATTTAATGATATGCCTATTAAGTTACCCAGTACTGGACTGGCCATCTGGAGCACTAGAAGAATTCCTCTTGGGCTCATTCATGTGATCAATAGTAAAAACAACAACAACAATAAATTCAGTGTCACACGATCCTTTGGTAATCATTCTGAAATGCTGATTTGGTGTTTGAGAAACATATCTTATTACAATCAAAGTTGAAAAAAGTTGCTTTTATTGAAGATCCTTCAAATAAATTATGTTTGTTTGAACATTTTATTCATCCAAAAATATCTTGAGAAAAACAAAAAAACAACAAAAAAAAAACAAAAAAGCAAACAAACAGTTGATTTAACGTTAATTTACATTAATTGGATGTTAAAATGATAAATTATTATGAATCTTTTTTAGCCAATGAGAATAAATTTCACGATATGAAGGGCAGAAAAATGTCCCTGTATGAGTTATTTGCCTTATGCCCATTTATATCTTATGATATATTTTAGCAATATTAAACAAGCTAGAGTGATGTTTCTTCCCAAATATCTACATGACTGGTTATTGTCATTGACTTTCATTGTTTGGACAAAAAAAACTAAACAAAACAAAACAAAAAAAAACACTTTATTCTTTTTCATACTACTCAGGGTTATACAGGTGATAATGGTAATTAAATGATGTCAGAAATTACATTTTTCTTTGTATGACATATACGCTCCACTCCTGGAGAGTGCTCTTTAAGGAGGGATCTCTCCCCAGTGTTCCTTGCAGTTCAGGTCCTGCTTCTGCCAAGGCAGAGTGACGGCTCTGATCGTGGGGTTCGCAAGTGGATTTGGCAGAGGGAATGGAGATGGGCATGTTCCTTTCTTCTTCCTCACCTGCCAGATCCAGAAACGGTTCTGAAACGGTTTCTTAGATGAACACTTCCTGCGCTCGAACCACTGCCTCCACGCCAAGGCCTGCCATTCTTTCCCAATTTGCATACTGAGGCATCCAGATCATGGAACAAGCCATTCTCGGCCTGCCTCTTCAGTCCGAATGTCACTCACTACACTAATGTGGTAGGGCTGAAAGAGCACAGTAATGGGGCGGTCCCCTGGGTTTAAAAAAAAAAAAAAAAAAACTTTTTAAACATGATAATATGTTAGTTGTTGTTATTAGATTTGCTGTATATAAATCTATAAAGATATAATTATGGTAGGTTGTTTTGTTGACACACTGGGCAATACTGATGGTAATAGAAAGTCATATAAAGAAAATAATGTGTCTTGAACATTAAGTAACCTGTTTGACTCTTGCATCTTACATCATCACTTCTAAAATTGAAAAACAACCATTTAAAGTCATATGATTGTGTGTTCAGTGAAACATTCTGCTGGATTATTGATAATGCTTTTTTTGTGATTAATGAAGTGATATGTTCAGGGTAATAAGGACACACAGGACATTAGCAGTAATGATTTTGTCAATGTTGTGATAAGCACATTTGAGATCAGCAGTCAACATTTAATGTTGACCTCAATTTCTAGGTTGTAACTTTACTGTGTTTTTATACTTAACCACTATGTAATGGGGAAAAATAGAATAGGCATATGTCAGGAAATTGAGAACGTGACAACCTCAATATGGTGTTTGTCTGGTTACTAGCTTTAATAGCACTGATTTGTATATGTAGCTCTTCTTTTCTAGCAGATAACGTTTCGAAATACTGATCAAAATCATGTGATGGTAAAGCACTTTGGTTAGTCAAACATTAAATGAACGATTAAGGGATGTTAATGTGATAGTCCCCTAGAACTTAAGTGGCTTGACTAGTTTCCCAGCCGTACTGTTAATTATTAGGCAAAGTATGCTGGCTGCCTCTTTCAGTCTATTATCATCTTCACAGCCATTCGAACACTGAGCATCAGACTGTTGGCCGAGCACCAAGATGACTGCCTAGTTCCTCTGGACCTATTGATGGATTCGTTGCTGTTGCTGATGAAACTTACCACATTGGTGTTGTCTGCAGTCTTGGCAGAAAGGATGGCTGGCAGTGCAGGCATTTTTGTAGAGAAAAGGTGGAAAGAGAAACAGTGCACAACCCTGGAGAATACTAGCATTATTAAAAGGATATGTTTTAAATTGGTTAGTTGAGGTCCAAACAAAGGTTTACTGCATCATTGACTACACTCTTAGAAAAATACGGCCCAATGTTCTGTGCTAATTTGAAAGAACATTACATATAGATGTTGTTGTTGTTAAACCTGTATTTTGAATTACACATTGCATTGTGTACTGTTTTATGAATTAAGGAAATGTCTGTAACACTTTATTTCAATTGTCCATTTCAGACATTCCACTAACTATAAGTAACTTTGCAAGTACTTACATGTCAACTGGCAGTTATTAGACTATTACATTATTATAACAGAAATCTGACTGGATTATTACAATTAATGGTAAAATGAATGATTGGAAATGTAAACTGACACAATACAGCAAAAGACAGAAATAACTGACTTAAAACCATTTTAGCTGGTGAAAATACTAGTGTTCTAATATTTTTTTGCCACCACTGTATGTCAATTCTGTCATCTTTTATGTCAATTAGTCTACTGATATTCTAATGAGAGTTAATTTACATTTTCTGCAAATTAATGAGTTAGTGGACATGTAGTTACAGTGTTATTTATAGTTAGTAGAATGCCATTCATACCAGATAACCCCAGTTAGGAATTATCTAGATTACTAAGCAGTTTCAGATTTGTTCACATGCAATTTATTTATTAATTTATTAAAAAAAGTGGTATTTTCCTGACAATTTTTTATTTATTTTCATTTTTAATATATTCCCTTGTACCCCAGACCACAATCAGAATCAGAATCAGAATCAGAATCAGAATCAGAATCAGAATCAGAATTAGCTTTATTCGCCAGGTGTGCGCAAACACACGAGGAATTTGTTGTGGTTTTAGGGTGCTCCTGGTACATACATTCATACATACACATCTGACATGAGAACAGAAAAAACATTTAAATAGTAAGGCTTAACAATGGATAATAATAATAATAATAATAATAATAATAAGTATGAATCTGGAACAGTAGATTTATGTACAGATTTGTGCATTGTTTACTATATATACAGCTGTATAAATAAACAGATATGTATGTGTATTTACATAGTACTTGAGAAAGAGGCAATAATTAAAGATGGAGAATGAATTACAGAACACAGGTAATGATCCATGTGTTAGCTATTTAAGCTGGAGATGGCATGGGGGAAAAAACTGTTTTTATGCCTAGATGTTCTAGTGCACCGAGATCTGTAGCGTCTGGCTGAAGGGAGAAGTGCAAACAGGTTGTGTCCGGGGTGAGAGGGGTCTTTGATGATGCTACCTGCCCGTTTCTTTACTCTGGAGTTGTACAAGTCCTGAAGGCTGGGCAGGTGCACACCAATGATCTTTTCTGCTGTCCTAACAGTCCGTTGAAGTCGTCTTATATCTGATTTGCTGGCTGACCCAAACCAGACAGTTATGGAGGAGCACAGAACTGACTCAATAACAGCTGAATAAAACTGTTTCAGCAGCTCCTGTGGCAGGTTGAACTTTTTCAGCTGACGAAGGAAGTACAACCTCTGCTGGGCCTTTTTCACAGTGGAGTCAATGTGAGTGTCCCACTTCAGGTCCTGAGAGATGGTTGTGCCCAGGAACCTGAATGACTCCACTGCAGCCACGGTGCTGTTCATGATGGTGAGTGGGGGGAGAGGAGGGGGGTTTCTCCTGAAGTCCACTATCATCTCCACAGTTTTGAGCGTGTTCAGCTCCAGGTTGTTGTGACTGCACCAGACAGCCAGCTGCTCAACCTCCTGTCTGTAAGCAGACTCGTCGCCGTCTTTGATGAGGCCGATGACTGTAGTGTCGTCCGCAAACTTCAGGAGTTTGACAGAGGGGTCTTTAGAGGTGCAGTCGTTGGTGTAGAGGGAGAAGAGTAGTGGGGAGAGAACGCAGCCCTGAGGGGCTCCAGTGCTGATGGTGCGTGTGTTGGATGTGAGTTTTCCCAGCCTCACAAGCTGCTGCCTGTCTGTCAGGAAGCTGGTAATCCACTGACAGATGGAGGTGGGTACAGAGAGCTGAGTCAGTTTGTTCTGAAGGGTGTCCGGGATGATGGTGTTGAAAGCGGAGCTGAAGTCCACAAACAAGATCCTTGCATAAGTCCCTGGTTTGTCCAGATGCTGCAGGATGTAGTGCAGTCCCATATTAACTGCATCATCCACAGATCTGTTTGCTCGGTAAGCAAACTGTAGAGGGTCCAGCAAGGGTCCAGTAATGTCCTTCAGGTGGGCCAACACCAGTCTCTCAAATGACTTCATGACTACTGATGTTAAAGCAACAGGTCTGTAGTCATTAAGTCCTGTGATTTTTGGTTTCTTGGGTACAGGGATGATGGTGGAACATTTGAAGCAGGAGGGGACTTCACACAGCTCTAGAGATCTGTTGAAGATCAATGTGAAGATGGATGATAGCTGGACAGCACAGGCTTTGAGGCAGGCTGGAGAGACACCGTCTGGGCCTTTGGCTTTCCTTATCTTCTGCTTCCTGAAGACTTTGCATACATCATCTTCACAGATCTTGAGTACAGGCTGAGAAACAGTAGGGGGGAGGGAGGGGGAGGGTGTTGATGGCTGTGCTGTGAGACGGTCGGAGCGGGTGTGGGGCGTCATACCAGTCTTTTCAAACCTACAATAGAACTCGTTCAGGTCTTCAGCCAGTTGTTGATTGGCCTCAGTGCTGGGGGATGGGGTCTTGTAGTTGGTGATGGCTTTCAGGCCTTTCCACACTGATGTAGAGTCATTGCTCGAAAGCTGTTTTTTTAGCTTTCCAGAGTAGTTTAATTTTGCCACTCTTATCTCCCTATTCAGTGTGTATTTGGCCTGTTTGTACAAGACTTTGTCCCCACTCCTGTAGGCGTCCTCTTTGGCCTGGCGAAGCTGTTTGAGTTTTGCACTGAACCAGGGTTTGTCATTGTTAAATGTTAAATAAGTCCTGGTGGGTACACACATGTCCTCACAGAAACTGATGTAGGACGTCACGGTGTCAGTAAGCTCGTCCAGATCAGTAGCTGCAGCCTCAAAAACACTCCAATCAGTGAGTTCGAAGCAGGCCTGTAAAACCTGCTCTGCTTCAGAAGTCCATCTCTTTACAGTTTTTACTACAGGCTTAGCAGATTTAAGTTTCTGCCTGTAGGCTGGTAGGAGATGAACCAAACAGTGATCAGAGAGTCCCAGCGCTGCACGGGGAACAGAGTGATATGCATCCTTTAAGACAGTGTAGCAGTGGTCCAGTATATTTCTGTCTCTGGTGGGGCATGTGATGTGCTGTCTATATTTAGGCAGTTCACGGGTGAGATTAGCTTTATTAAAATCACCGAGAATGATGATGAAAGAGTCCGGATAACGCTGCTCTGTGTGTGTGATTTGATCGGCCAGCAGTTCTAGCGCCGCGCTGACGCGCGCGTCAGGAGGAATGTACACACTCACCAGAATAAACGAGGAGAACTCCCGCGGTGAATAAAAAGGCTTGCAGTTAATAAAGAGAGCTTCCAAATTTGGGCAGCACATCTTCTTTAAAACTGTCACGTCTGTACACCAGCCTTCGTTGATATAAAAACATAATCCACCGCCTCTCGTTTTCCCCGAGGACTCTGTGACGCGGTCTGCTCTGAACAGCTGGAAGCCCGTTAGATGAAGCGCACTGTCCGGAATGGCTCTGTTCAGCCAGGTTTCCGTGAAGCAAAGCGCAGCGGAGATTAAAAAGTCCTTGTTTGTGCGGGTGAGGAGTTGTAGTTCGTCCGACTTATTTGCCAGGGAGCGGAGATTCGCCAGATGAATGCTCGGTAGCGGAGTCCTGAACCCGCGCTGTCGGAATTTCACGAGCGCGCCGGCGCGCTTCCCTCGCTTGCGTCGCCTGGAGCGCTTGTATAGGAACGCAGCTCCTCCGATTAAAATGTCCAGTAAAAGGTCTGAATGCTCAAATGTAGGCAGGAAGTTATTTGGTGTGCCATTTCTGATGTCCAGGAGTTCGTTTCTAGTAAAGCTGATCGGAAAAAAGTTGCTTAAGACAGGACAAACAAACAAAAAAAGAACAAGTACCAAGCAGCGACAAACCATGGCAGCCATCCGCGGCGCCATCTTGAAACTAGTCAATACATTTCTGTATTGACTAGTTTCAAGATGGTTGAACATCAAACGTTCAGTTGCAACATAGGCTTATTGGAAATACGTGCCTCTACCTACATTTCTGTGAAACTCCAAAGCGTATCTATACACACGAATCGCTGCAGTTTCCAGTTTAAATGAAGACTAGAGGCAGTAAAACTCCAACAAATCTCAAATCAATCTTAACATGCTGCGAGATTTGAAAACTGCTACTTTTAAACATGTCACATATCCAGCTTCATATACATGAGTATTCTAACTCAGTTGGTTTGCTCAGTAGCTCATGTGATATGGTGCACTTGAGAGATATAGAGCTTCGGTACGAACCCTGTGAAACTACGGTTCAACAAAACAACTCAAATCTGCACATGAAGCAACGTAAGACAAACGCAGCAATACGTGTCTATATCAACGTAACAAAAATGTGCCAGGGTCATGTATTGAACCCATGTTTTAGTGCCACTCACTGTACGTTTCACTTTGAAACTGCCAACATGCAGTAAGGTACGTAATAATGGTGTTACAGAAATGTATTTAGATGTATTAAATGTATTTGTATTGAATGAGTCTAATGCAATAGTCCTGATTGTTATTACAGTTTTTTTTTTTTCATTTTGTCAGAAACACAATTACAATCGGTAGAACATAACTGTAGCTTCTGTTCCAGCATGTTTTCAAACCTATGCATGAATGGAGGGAAAATAAAATAAAATAGGCAGTATAAGTCTAATCACAAGCTGGCTCCCTAAACATAGAGGATTGTTTTTTGTCATTATTATTATTTTATTTTTTTTTTTTTTTTGTACAAAACTGTATTTTGAAGTATTGCTTATTGGAAATCTCACTAAAAACAGTTTCTTATTAAGCCAAGTGAGCAGACTAAAGCATGGTTCTGTGAAAGCAATTCAATCATGCCGCAAAACTAGATTGTGTCTTTCAAATCAAGATTATAATCAGTAATTGCCAAAAAATGAGCATCTAAATTCTTTCTGAAAATATGCTAGAATATGGAAGCCTTTTGTGAAGTTCTTTGATAGGACCAAAGGGTGGTTGAGGAAATCTAGCTGTAATTATCAGAAGAAATTCAAAGCTGCAAGTCTGTAATGGCTTCTCCCGTCTGCAGTATTTTTTCATAAAGCTCCTTGTTGTGGTTCAACTGGATTTAATGCACCATATGTTTATCTATCACCATTCTTCCTTCTAATACTTTTTCTAAACCACAGGTGAAGTTCCAGTCTTTCCAGGACTAATTTCATCCTCTGCCCATTTGGATTCCAGAAAGTCTGTTTAAAACGCAGAAGTAAACAACAGCATTGCTAGTTTTGGAGGGCATTTGTAGATGGTGTGCCTTAAAGATACAGTATAAGATTGTTTGTTTCTAATATTTCTCATAATTACTGATGTTAACACACAGGGAATGTGTAAAGCCCCATTCACACCAAGAGCGATAACCATAAAGACAACTATAAAGATAACGATATTAGCGGCCACACCAGCAAACAATATTGTCTGTTTATTCTAAGTGCATGTGTGTCTGCCGCTTTAAATTCTCAAGCTCTTAATAGCAGGATGGATTCTGATTGGCTGTCAATGTTTGTATGGTTTATCAGCTAGAAGGTATCATTCTGAAAGTGATTCCAACAATATTGTTTCTCTGTGCCTTTATCGTTATAGTTGTGGTGTGGATTCTGTGGCTATTCTTTAATACTTTATTAGAACAATTTTTAGAACTATATATTTATGTTATCATTAGTTATGGTGCTTGGTGTGAATGGGCCTTAAAGGTCCCATGGCATGAAAATTTCACTTAATGAGGTTATTTAACATTAATATGAGTTCCCCTAGCCTGCCTATGGTCCCCCAGTGGCTAGAAATGGCGATAGGTGTAAACCGAGCCCTGGGTATCCTGCTTCGCCTTAGAGAAAATGAAAGCTCAGATGGCGTCATACGGGGAAAGGTTACCTCCCCTTTCTCTGCTTTGCCCACCCATGAGAAAATGAGCTACTACTGTGCGAAGCAAGCGCAATATTTTTTTTTTTTCCTCGAGAGACATCATGGCTTGCAAACGAGCGAAGCATGACAATTGCTCAGTGTTTGGATGTACAAATGAACACTGAAGCATTTTTTTTAGTTCCTTCATCCGAGCCTATGGCTAGCATTAGCTACATGATAATAACTGTAACAGCATACATAAACAAACCAACTAAAGTACCGTATCTAGACACAATATTTTAAACTAACCATTCGGAGACGTCCTGCTGTAGCCGCTGAGTTGCAACTTCTTCATCCGGTGCTTCTCCATCCGGATCAGATTCTGGGTCAAACTGAAAAGCTTGAAGGACTGTGTGTCTACGAGCCATTGCGATACATCCACTGTCAACATTAGCACATGGTAGCGCAAGCTGGTTAAGGCCACACACCCACTCTCCACCTTGCCCCGCCTCTCTCCTCCTCATTAGCATTTAAAGCTACAGACACAGAAATGGCATGTCCTAAGGAAAGCTCATTGTGGGACTGGCTCGTAGTGGCTGAAATTCTGCACCAAGGCTGAATTTTGGGAAAGAGACATCAGATACAGTACTAGGGACCACTTAGGCCTATATAAAAGCATCCAAAAAGCAACATGTCATGGGACCTTTAACGGACGGCTCGCAGATACAAACGGGTAAATAATGTTTTGTTTTGATTAAAAGATAGTTAACATTAAATGTCAGCTAAACCTAACCTAACTGAAATAACTAATAATTAGTTATTAATGTTCTGCGTTTTGAGCTGCGAGCGCTGAAGATGACCAGCAGAATGAAGCATAGCAAGTTTTTAATCAATAGGATTTAACTCATTTATCTCATATAGAATATTACACTTTATTTATTTAATTTTGTAATTTTTTTATATACAACATAACGCTAGAGGCTATCTACACAAAACGACCCGAACGTTTCTACGCGGCTCTGAATGAACTCCTTTTGTGGACGTGTTCTTCACGCAACAACACAGCATCTAACCTCTAAAAATTCACAGCGTTTTATTATAATAGTGTTCTTATTATAATGCTATTTAGATGACAGTCCCAGTCATAATCACTATTATGCATTGTTGTTTGCCCCGCTCGTGCTGTGCGCTGAAGAGATAATCACCATAGTAGCTGCAGCTCAGTCAGCAAACAAATTTGGCCCAGATTTGGCATGCATCTGGCACAGCTGGCATTCATCCGGCACTGGCATACAGCATGTGGGCCAAACATGGCCTGGGTTTGGCAGAGGTGGTACCGGGTTTAAGACGGCACACAAGACATGGGCCAGATGTCAAATGTATATGTGGGCCACATAAGTACTGCCAATCTTGACTCACATTTAAAATCCATTTAAAATATTTTTGACTAAAATCCCAATGTTTTCCCAAACAGAAAGGTAATATATGTGACACACTGTTAAATATATTGAAATATATTTTTAAAATGTATTTTTAAAATGCATAACATAAAGCTCATATTGTGTGTTTAATTATGTTTACATGTGAAATTATATTCATGCCTCATATGATATTATATGATATATGATATTATATCTTATATTATAGAACATCTCAGGTTACTTGACTGCAACCCTGTTCCCTGAAAAAGTGGGAACGAGATGATGCGTTTCAATAACACTAATGAGAACACTCTTTGTTCGAACCAGTTGTGAAGCATGTGTGTCATGATTAATTACAATTATTTATATCGGCTGACAGTAATAACTGTAGAAGAAATTAAATTGCCATCAACTGATCTGTTCGTCCAGCGACCATTCAGTGTAAGTTCATATCAACTCTAAGAAAGGATATTTTCGTGGCCACAGAAAATACTTTTCTAAGTATTAATGCATTAGAGCATGTAGTAAGGATCGAAAGTCGTAAAGGGACATTAATTTGCAAGGCAGAACCAGAAACTCATGTAATTTGTGCACACAACTTTTATTAACTAAACGCTAACACACATAACTAATCTAAACAAACAAACAAACATACATATATACAAAAGGGGAGCTAAAGTGGATGAATGAAGCCATTAGAGAAAACAGAATGCAATTATGGAAAGAGTCAGTTAACCACCTGAGTAAAATCATCACTGCCATTTATAATGGGGTCTATAGCTTATACTAAACCTCTGTTTAGTTTAGTTAGATGTATCATACTTGCACTTCCATGGCTGTTGGCGTGTGTCTGGAATGCAGTCTTGTATGAAAAGTCTTGATGGTTTCAAGGTTTTGGACTCGCGATCACGTTCTTCCGGGTTGAAGAGTGATGAATTCCAAAGATGTTATTCTGACTCTGAGGTCCGAGGAGCTTTGGTTGAATGGAAAGTCAAGGCCGCAAGGCCTGGCACAAGACTTAAAGGTCCAGAAGAGTTCTAGCTCACATCCTTCTAGGATCTAACAGAACCACAGACTGAGATATGTTGGAGCCCACCAGGCATGCCGGTACCAGCTCAGTCTCTCCACATGGGCAGCAATCCGGAGATTTAGCAGTAGAGCTTTTGCAGAAGAGAAGGGGCGGAACTGTGCGTGAGCCCTTTAAGGTCTGCGAAGAGTCACGCCTCTCAAGATGTGCTTGACCAATGAGAAAGGCTGCATTTCCAAGCGGGAGTTTGGAAATACTGGGGGGGGGGGGGGGGGGGGGTATGACCCTTTGACTGAGCGCATGGTAATTTGCAAAGGGGTTGGGTTGGAAGTTGGTATACAACTATTAAAGATTCTTAGAACACCAATATGTTGCATAGGTATCAACATGTAATATTCACTCTCAATTAGATCATCCGAAGACAAATTGATAGAGACCAGACACGGCATACGCTAAAATGATATTAACAAGTGATCTATCATAAGCATGCATAAAACAGTATATAATATACAAAAACATATACCAGAACAGTAATAATATACACAATGACCTGAATGATATGTGTCTTTGTTCAAAGAAAGGTTTTTCTATGAATTAAGAGAATTTAGAGAAGAGTCCATTTTTATGGCATAATGTATTTCCTATAGGAAAAAGATAGTGTGAGTTGCTCTGCATTTGCATTCCTTTGAGCAATAAAACAAGTGTTATCTGATGGGTTGCCAAGGGACCGGGGGCTTGAAGTCCTTGACAGTCCTAGTGGCCCCGGGTATGTGTATTGGGTGAGGGGTCTGTGACTATTTGTTAATCTAATAACTAATTGATTTGTTAAATCAAATGCAAAATTGTGTGTCTGATTGGTCCAAATGCTACACTGCTTTCATATTCTCATTCAATTTGCAGTCTGATGTAGGCCTACTAAACAATACATGGTGAAGTTTCAGGACATTTTATTTGACTTTTATGTACCATTTATGTAAAGGTGTAACTTTGATGTGTTTTAGGCCATGTTGGCCAATCAGAAGCCTGAAAAAGTTTCCAGTAGGCGGAGATAACAGCGCAGGCTCTGACGTCACAAGCCAAAAACTCCTGTTTTGCTGACTGCTGTCTCCATGATAACGCTGCAACCGGAGTTTTTGAAAATCTTCACCCTGGCAGGAGTTTTCAAAATGTTCGGTTTCGGTGACCTGGTTCAGCGTTTGTGTGAGGACAAATGGCCAAACCGCACGGTTTTGAAAATAACCGTGCTCGTGTGGACAGGGCCAATGGGCGCGCACATTGAGCATTCAAATTGTATTTAAACTGGAGCGGAGGAGGCTACCATGGTAACAGGGCATCAACTCACTCAGCTGAAAAGTAGCGAGAGGCTGTCTCTCTGCTGTTATCACTGCTTTCATGTAAGTTTAGTTCCTAAAGGTACACATATAATACATACAACCGTTCCTGACACTTTCTTACATGTAATTTACACTTTTCTGTTGAATCTTCACTTTACAGGAACGGTTTAGTGTCTTCAAAAAGACCGTTAGCATCACAACCATAAACTAGCTATAGAAGCTAACAATTAGAGGTAAGCTAACTATAGATTTGAGCTCTTATTAATGAACGTTTGAGCTTTTAAGCACCTTTTTGTGTAGATGAGCGGCTTTGATAGTTTTTTAAATGTTTTGCTGATACTTTATCAACAGATAAACGGAAGTCACTATAAGCTAATTAATTTAACCTAAAAGTCTGCACTGTGGGGTCAATCGGTGACATCACTTACATTGCAAACAAACTTTGCTAAATTGTACTGTGATTTCAGGAGCGTCAGAAAAAATACCTAAAAGAGGGGAAGTTACAAGAAAATTTGTAATGGGAGCTGCTGACAGAGATACAGGAAACACAGGTGATTTGAGAAATCTTATTAAATAACTTTCTATGCATTTTTCACAATATATTTCAACTATATCATCATGCATCTGTAAAACCTAAAAATATGAATTCTGGTATCTTAAGATTTTTTTGTATGTTTTGATTATTATTATTATTATTATTATTATTTCTGCATTTTTTTTATTTTTTTATTATACGTTTATTTGAATAGGGACAATACAATAGACATGATTCCAGACACTGCACATAGCAGAAGCTAATGAGTCACTGCACGTAGCAGAAGCTAATTTGCATCTCATGTCCCTAGAAAGACTTTTCTATAAAATCAATACATGTATAAATAACCAAAATAATTATAATAAAATAACTAACTCTACCTTAAACTAACATAACGAATCCATCATACAATATATTCATACATTACAAACAGAATACAAGACAGCAACTGCGACTCTTCCAATCTTAATAAATAACTAGTAAAGAACCATATGAAAATTCAAATATGCATACAGGTCTGATTTATTTTAAGCCAGCATTTAACCATCAATGTAAAATACTTTATATCATGTATCTCCTTAAATTTATTTGGCAACATATTCCAAAGTTGTGACCCCTTTACAGAAAATGCTCTTTGCCCCTGTGATGTTCTACAAAACCCAATCCTACAATTTTCAATCTCTGTACTCCTAGTGGTTTGTCCTATTGCAACATGTCTATTTACCAAATTACATAAAACAGAAGGTGCCTTATTATGCAAACATTTAAAAATCAATTCCACATGTGATAAATTGATGAAATTTGTAAAATTAAGCATATGCCATTTCTTTAAAATATGACAGTGATGCCATTGGTTTGGCTTTTTATACACTATTTTTAGAGCCCGATTATACAGCATTTCAATTTTTCTAATTAAAGAATCACTAGTTTGAGACCACACTATAATACAATATGAGATACGGGACAAAATCATTGAAAGCAGAAACAAATGAGCTGCCTCAGTCGTAATGTAATACCTAATAAGTTTAAAACAATTTAAGTTCATCTTAACTATTTTTGACAGCCTATGTATATGTTTGTCAAATTTAAGTTGTGAGTCTAGAACTACTCCTAAAAAACTAACTTAATTTACCTCCTCTATGTCTTTATTTTTTTCGGTTTTCTTTCTATTAGAAAGACATATAAAGACAGTTTTCTTAACACTTAAGGTAAGATTATTTTCCTTGAGCCATCTAGATATCTTTTCCATATGCTCATTTAATAGTGCAGCAACCTTAGCTGATGATTTAGCAGATGCATATATTACTGTATCATCCGCATAGAGCTGACATTCAACATCTGGGCAACTACATGGCAAATCATTTATAAACAAACTAAAAAGCAATGGACCTAAAATTGAGCCTTGAGGTAAGCCCATTTTATTCCTTATAAACAATGATTTTGTATCCTCAATTTTTACACACTGTTCTCTTTGTTTTAGGTAAGAGGTGAACCACTCAATTGATTGCTTACTAAAGTTAAATGTACTTAGTTTAGATATCAAAATAGTGTGATTAACTGTGTCAAAAGCTTTTTTTAAAATCAATAAAAACAGCACCCATTACATGCCCCTGATGCAAAGAAGATCTAGCCTTTTCTAAAACATAACAGATAGCCGTTTCTGTAGAATGCCGTGGTCTAAAACCAACTTGATGCTGATGAAGGGGTTTATTACTTTCTAAATAATGTATTAATTGTTCAGCCACAACTTTCTCTAAAAACTTATAATAAGTTTTATACTAATAACCGGTAAAATTGATATTGGGTGATCATTTTAAATCATATTAGAATCTCCATATTTGTAAATTGGTATGACAATTGGTATGCAAACCTTTTTCCAATTTTTTGGAAACTTACATTCTCTGATTGATATATTTACCAAATGGGTTAATGGAGGTATCAACAAGGAGCTATATATTTTTAATACAATTAATATCTAAATTAAAAATATCCTTTGCGGTTGAATTTGGTAAAAATTTGATAATTTCAGTTATTTTGTTTTCATCAGTCTCCTTAATACTAAATGAATTTAATGGCTCAGCCTCCACCCTATTTTCTAATACTGTCAATTTGAAATAGAGCTAATTCATCTACTGAACTAATAAAATATACATTAAACTCGTGTGCCAGCGTAGCTTTATCATTTATTACTTTACCATTTAAATTTAACTCTTTAACTACATTTTGATTATGAGTCTTATTTGCTAAATTATTTAATTGTTTCCATAAAACTGTACTTTGTCACTCTCTATTAATTGTGTATAATATGATAATTTTGACTTCCGTAATTCTTGTATTACTTTATTTCTTAAACCTCTGTAAATTAAATTATCTGTATTTAGTTTAGAAGATAAAGCAGTTTTTAACATAATATCTCTTTTTTTTCATAAGACTACGAATATCACTGTTCAACCAAGGTAACGATATTCTTTTTCTTGAACTTTCTGAGAGGTATAATACTTATTTAACAAATTGGTCAAATTTTCTGTTAGAGAAATGCAGCACTGATTTACTTCATTTAAATGCAAAATATTACCCCAATCAGCATTGTTCATTTCCAATTCCAACTGACTTACTCTTGATTTTGGTAACCCAAACTTAAATCTATTGGGTCTCTGATTTTTGAACTGCTGTAATCGTTGTTTAGTTAGTTTCCTTGCTGTTAATACCATATTATGGTCTGATAGACCTGTCAATAGATTATAAGTTTTTATGATACACTCTTCCCTATTTGTGAAAATAAGATCTATTACAGTCCTGCTATTGCTAGTAATTCTGGTTGTTTTTTTAATTAACTGAATGATAATTGAATTTAGTCATGATTGTTTTTAATTTTTGTTTTCCATTTTTATCTGCCCAATTTATATTAAAATCCCCATAAAATATTGTTTCAACCGAACTATCAAACATTTCCAATAGATCCTTCATATCATCATAAAAGGATTGTGTATGTGATGGTGGATTATACAAAACCACAATATTAAATTGCATACGAGGAGAAAGTATCACATTTATGGCTAAACATTCAAGTTTACTATTTAACTCAATTTCAGTACACTTAAACATTTCTCTAATATAAAACAATACTCCACTGCCCTTACTAGATAATTTGTCTTTCCTAAAACATTTATAACCAGGAATATTTATCATATTTGCAGGGATGTTATCATGAAGCCATGTTTCACTTAAACCAATGTAATCTAAATTCGATTCAGTTAAAACTATATTAACCTGGTCTTACTTCTGCATCAAACTCCTAATGTTTAAGTGTCCACTTAGAATTCCTTTCGGTTTCGATTGGGTGTTTCATACAACTTTTGCATGATTTACAGTTTGAAAAAAACAGATGGCTTTTCTGCTTCGTAAATGCACTGCATTCATCGATAACTGACCTTAGCTTCCGATTAGCTTGTTCAAATCACTGCGCTCTCCTACTAACTCTTTTCTTCTTTCGGGGGCGAAACAAACCCGCTCATCTTCCTCTTCTCACGTCAGGCTCCCCTAGTCCATTACAGCCATGATCCAGATTGTTTCCTGTGCCAGGCTTATTAGAGCCATGATCCAAATCGTCTCCAGTACCACAATGCTCCCTCGCCTCTGCTCCAGTCGCCCTCAGCTCTCGTGGATCCCGCCGGAGCACTCCATTGTCCTCGCTGCCGATCGCCCATCGAAACCTAGGCCGGCACCATCCCAGCCGCCTCCCGGAGCGCAGCGGAAAACATCCACCTCCACTGTTGCACCCAGCTGTATTTCATCTATACTCTCCCAGAGCAAACCACGCAGATCAAGGCCCTCATCAATACCAGCACTCGCCTCCGGAACCTTTCCAATGAAACTCCCAGCACCCGAGGTGAAAGGATCATCCATTAATCTGTTAGATAAAGTTGTAAACGGTGTCAAGGTCCCTTCCATTATTGTCCACATTAGGTCCAGGGTTTAATTGTATGTCACCTGCTAGCAACAATACAATTTAAATGTGCAATTTATGAGTCTTGCATTTGTTGTTAATATCAGTACCTTGTTTGGTATGGGTTTTTTTTGTTGTATTGACCCCAAGATTTTTGTCTAAATTTAAGATATAGAATGTAATGTCCATATCCACAGAAATACAGCTTGCTTTGTTCTATTGATCCAAACCGTGTGTCAGGTGATGAAACTCCAGGTGATATAAATGATCGATAGTTGGATACTACCAACACCATGCAGCATTACATCAAAAAGCAGATCAGTTGTTTATGAAGATCCTTTCCCGTTAAACATTTTCTTCCTGCATTCTCTAAAAATCCAATTTCCTTATAAAACTGCTTAAATAATAACACTTGAAAATAATTTACCAGGGGAGTGGAGCCTAACCAATCACTCAATCCCTTGGCAGCCATCTTGAATTTCACCTCTGATGTGGTTTTGTTTATTAAAAAATAAAAAAAATAAAAAAAATAAAATATTTCCTGTATGTCCTACAAGGCCATCTTGTTTAACTCTGCTCTGAGGACACTTTATACACAGCAACCTACAGAGGAGTCCATCATAATTAAAAAAAAAGTTAAGACAAAATCAGAGTACTGTGAACGCACCTCACTTCAAACTGTAAAAGTCTGTATGTATATTATTTTCTAAACTTTAAATGTAGTGAAGTTTTTGTTCAAGTAGACTTTATTGCATGTGGAAACCTCACGCGAGCCTGAAAGGCAGAATTTTCTGCACACTTCACCACCGAGGCCAAAATGAGCACTGTGAATGTAAGAGCCTCACACTACATTGTTTGTTTGAATTGTATTTCAGGGCAGTTCATGAAGGCAGATAACTTGGACAGAAGTCAGTTCAAGATCCAGCCTCCACACCAGACTTCTCACTCACAAGGATTGCTGTCCACTAGATATTATGTGTACTCTTCAGACCTTGGTTCATGCAGATATTATTCAGGGACATGAACACTTGAATATTGCAAAAATAGAGAAACTACCTTATTTAAGAATTTTGTGTTAATTGCGTGAGCATTAAAAATATATATATATATTTACTTTTACTGTTTTTTTGTTTTGTTTCCCAAAGCATCTAAAAGCCAGTTCACACTGCTATACTCCAACAGGGTGAACACACTGACCAAGCAAAACAAATAAGCATGTTTTTTTTAATACTTTTTTATAGTTTTTTTTGTGGAAGTGTGAACTGACCATAATGCTGTATGTATATTCATTCAACTTGGTTTGCTGATTAAACATGATTAATTATTATTATTATTTTATTTATTTATTTTTTTTCAGAATATTGTCGTTGTTGTGACCATTCATCTGGGAAGGTATCAAGTGGCTTGGTTATGGTTTTGTTGAGGCTGACATGTGGAACCCATCTGGGAGCTGGGCCAGAGAAAAATTGCTATGTGGGAGTAAAGCACTTATAGGGACTTTAAGCAACAGCCACTGATGGAACAGCAACGGCATTCTGACGTCATATTGTGCGTGCCCGACTTTAACTGCTACTTCGTGAGGTTCTAATCTACTGTAACCGTCTAGTACAGGAGAACAGCTGGTTTGCCGTAGTCATTACAACAGATTAGGTTGGTAAATGTTACATTTATGGTAGATGCCATTGTAATTGCATCAGTATACGATTTTTCCATTAGTCTTTTATTTAATATGTGTTGATTTGTTTTAAAATGAAACTGATTTTAACAATTTTTCCGTAGTACAAAGATATGTCTATGAGACTAGAGATGATGTGAAGCAAACAATGTAAGTATTGCCTAAATTACTGCTTAGTGATTTTTACGCTCTAAGGCGGTGTGACAGCTTACTTTCGGTAGCCGTTACATTCGCAGCTGTTGCTTAAGGTCCCTAGAACCTCACGAAGTAGCAGATAAAGTCGCGCATGCGCAATATGACGTTGTAATGCCATTGCCGTTCCATCAGTGGCTGTTGCTTTTAAAAAGTCCCTCACGGCGATGCAATTTACTGCAGTGTAACTCAACCAAATGCATCTTATTCTAAATAATAGACACAAAATATATATATTGTGACGAGCGTCCCGGTTTCTCATCAGCGTTGCCCTGGAGACAAACGAGAAACACCTGCACCGACTCATCACGGCTGGGTCAGTCACACCTGAAACATGGCCATATAAGCCAGACGCGGCGGGGTGAGGGTTGAGAACGTGATTAGGAACTACTCTCATTCCGGCGTAATAATCAAGGAACTTTGCTGCCGTAACATGGCCGCAGCAGGCGCAGTGATATTACGCAGTGCCTGAAAGTAATCCCCAGCTACCGGGCACTACTTTCAGGCGCTGCGTAATATCACTACACCTGCTGCGGCCATGTTACGGCAGCAAAGTTCCTTGATTATTACGCCGGAATGAGAGTAGTTCCTAATCATATCAGCCTAGAAAATCGCAACTTTTCATTTTCCGCCGATCTTAGTACACGATATAACTACAGAAGAGTCAAGTTTTAAATAGGACAAATATCGAAACTCTTTGATCGTTTTTGAACGCGATGCTACTGGTCTAATTGGATTCAATGATCTATGCTAAGCTATGCTAAAAGTGCGATCGGCTGAATGGATTCAAAAACGGTAAAACTCAACTTATTAACTCTGGGGGAGTTGGAGAATGAGCCTATTTCCAAAAAAAGTGGAGTGTTCCTTTAAAGTTTTAAATCCCTGCTGCCAAAATGCTCCTCTGTCAGTCACGGATATGGAAAGTGAAACTTAACTTAAATCGAGGTTGGATTTATTCACGCACGTTAAAATATTTATTTAAAGCTTCTTTCTTTTCAGATTCTTATTTACAGCATTATCATAATATGCTGTATATTAACTCATTGGGAGAAAACCAGTAGTTCTATGTGAAATCAGACGTTTCAGCACCCACATATAGCCAAAATGGCACGATCATAACACCTCTGCAAATATTCGACTGTGATACTGGTAGTCGAATCAGGCTCCTCCTATCGAATCTTAGACTACTCGGGGTCACCCCTAATTTGTATTAATATTTTATAAATAATGTTTCAACAATAATATATTAATAAGCCTTGATTACATTATTTTTGACTAAAAACAAAACATATCTTTCCAACTATTCTAGTAACCATAAAAGTTAGTCAGAGCTCATATTTTCACCTGATGTCAAATAAATGCTAACGAACAGAGGTCACATTCTCCTGAGGAGGTAACCATGGCAACAGTAATGTGCTTGAGCATTTTGTTGCAATCAGTATCAGGCAGTGCCTTGACAAAACATGACAAGAACTGTCATTATTTTATCACTTTATTATTCTATACATTTACATACAATCAATATATCAAAAAAAAAAAAAAAAAACCTTTTTGCATTGCATGAGACAAACTGCCCTGAAATCTATTCTAAAAAATGTCCAAAATCTCTCTGAAGTCTCACCCTGAAAATAAGCTATGTAAATTATTTTAAAAAGTCAACCTTCCAAAGAGTCATTGCATAATTCACATACTGAATAATTACAAATGTAAACGACTGAAAGAAGAGAGAGAGAGACGTGTGTGCATTGATGTGTAAGCAAATGCTAGTGACTGTGAAAATCTAGCTCATTATAAAAAGCTGTTTAAAGAGTTTACATGCAAATCAATAAACTGACAACGCTCTCAATATAAAACCTTAAACATATGGGGTTTATTAAGTGAAAATCAAAGTAACTGGAATAAATTTAGGTCTCAATTGTTTTTTGTTCAGGCTTAAACACAATAACTATGTCTCTCATTTGGGGGGATGGAGATGAGTTGCTCTTCTCCCATACTGCAAATTTGATCTTATTTATGCCCATTAAAATTTGTAGTTTCTTTTAATCTTGAGTCCATCATCATTCTGCATGAGTCCAGTCCATCTACAATGAACTGTTTCTATAAGCCCACGAACATATCCCACACTTTAAATTAGTAACATTGCAGCCTATACTCACACGATGAAGACTGCTGGAACTGCAAGGAGCTGAAACACCACAAAGTGATGGCGTGTCCTGGCACGACGAGACTCTAACAATAAAACTCATTATAAATGAGGCACTTGTTGCATTCATTGAGGACATAATTTCTGATTATAATGACTCATACAGACTTTTTACGCTTTGCATCGCGCCGTGTAAACATAACACCGTGTCTGCATTTGTGATTGTAGAAACCCCAAACAAGCACTATACTCTACACTGCTCAAAACTCGCGTTTGAATAGTCGGTAGAAAATTCTTTAAATATCGAAATGTAAATACAGGCTGTGAGTCAGAAGCACCAGACTGTCCTTGCGACGTTGGAATTGCCCCACTTTATAGTGTTCACAGCCGGTCCAACCTGATCTCACAGAATTCCGTGTAATGTTCACGGACTTAATTTACCTCCGAATCTGTGGTGGCATCACAGAATCGCCGAAAATTCAGTGTGGATAATGCAATAAAACCCTTTTTTTTTTCTTTTTTGCATATAGGCCTATTTTAATTTTTTTTTTGTTTACTAAAACAGCTGTTATTAAATCTGACCTACACCAATTATTATTATTAGTGTGCTTTAGTGCATATTTAAGCAATAAATGTAAATTTTCTCTGCAACATTTTTATCTATACTTTTATATAGGCTATATGCACAAATTAAATTCCTGGTTTTGTTGCTCAATCCTTTAAAAAGAACCAGGAATCACTGTACTACATTAGGCATACTGATTTTAGATAGTTATTATAGTCTTTAATAAATAAAAAAATATTAATCACAGAGAAAGTCTCTTTTACTCATTAAAAGTGCTCACGTATCTATTGCACAGATTTACAGCTCTGAGTGATTTAATATTCGATAGTTATGCAGGTCTATGTGGGTACAGTGATCGAGTGTTAATAACTGAATCTAAATTCATCCCGTACACATATTATAACACGCACACACACACAATGAGGGTGTGGATACATAATTGGATTTTTAATATCTGATGTCACAAACACTTATTTAATATTTACTATAAGATAGGAACCTTTAAAATCTGTAAGAGAATCAATATAGGGTCAAATATTTTATTAAGATATAAACAAGGAAACATTGAGCTTCCCATGAAAACATTTTATTAGCACTTTATAACCTACAAGTTTGTGACGCATTGAGCAACGTAGGCTATAACTCATCTCTTTAAACAACAACAACAACAAAAACGGTTGTGCTTTAAAACGTAAAATCAGCCGCTTCTGTTCGTGTTTGTCCATCTCTAAAATACAGTAAATTATCATCATTTGCATATAAAATCCCAATTTAGTGCTGATCTGCGCCCTGCCGATCCTCAAGGAAATATGAATGAAGTGCTATTCAGCCTGAAGAACCCGGAGGTGCTGTCATCAAGAGTTTATTTCTAAACGACTTAATCTGACTAAAATTACCATGGTTACTAAACAGATAATAATTATGTTAGGTCTATAATTCTAGAGTTAGCACATGATATTTCTGTAATATGGCCAAATCAATTACAAAATCGTACACAAAGGAATGCGCATGCTCGAGCCTACACCAATAAGATTCGCCCCACCCCAATGTGTTGCCCTGCCCTTGTCTCCGAGTTCAACTCGAGCCTGTGACCGCCTCAAAACTTCAACCAGACCAACTCTGCATCTCCAGCCAATGCCCAAGACATCACTTCAACGACTGAAACAAAAGAACAAAAGAACATGCATAAATGAGAAAAATAATGCGGGAAGAGCTAGTTTTTAAATGCAATAGGTTAAGCCACAAAAAAGATCTCAATGTGTTATGGCGTTGACTGACTCACCTCTCGTGCATGGAAAGCTAATTATGCAACACTGAATTACTTAAAAATATATCTGTCTTGTCGAGTATTCGCTTAAATGGGTATGTCTTAAGTGAAAGCAAACAACTGTGATAAATTTTGATGTGTAACATTAGATCTGTTATTTGGATATTAATATAGTACTGCTGCTCTCTGTGTCATGTTAATAAAGAAAAGAGGGAAATCACTGCTCTTGACCAGTGAGTGTCGGGCTAGTGGTTCAAAATGTTTACTTGCCCTGCAACAAAAATATAAAATAGTGTTGTTATCGTTATTTTTGATTCCCAAATTTTAGATAACAGTTCAGTTTTATACGGAGCCCCTTAAAGGACATTGTGGTGGGAAAAATTCGGGGTAAGTGGAAAAAAATCAGGGTGGGAGGAAAAAATAATTTTCAAATGTTTTGCGTTCTCTCGCAAAACTTTTGCGTTCCCTCGAGAAACTTTGCATTCCCTCGCAAAATTGAGCGTTCCCTCGCAAAACTTTTGCGTTCCCTCGCAAAACTTTTGCGTTCTCTCGCAAAGATATTTGCGTTCCCTTGCAAAACGTTTGCGTTCTCTCGCAAAGATATTTGCATTCCCTCGCAAAACTTTTGCGTTCTCTCGCAAAACTTTTGCGTTCTCTCGCAAAGATATTTGCGTTCCCTTGCAAAACGTTTGCGTTCTCTCGCAAAGATATTTGCGTTCTCTCGCAAAGATATTTGCGTTCCCTTGCAAAACGTTTGCGTTCTCTCGCAAAGATATTTGCATTCCCTCGCAAAACTTTTGCGTTCTCTCGCAAAGATATTTGCGTTCTCTCGCAAAACCATTTGAGTTCGGACAAACTCTTCCTGTTTACTTTGCAGCTTGCAATGGTTACACCTCGTATGTTCACAATGGAGCGGTTCATAGAGTTTTATTTTGAACTTAGACTCAGAGTAATACAGTCAGTGCTTATTTCGGTTTTGGGACATTCTAAAACGCTTAATGTGGCTTAATGTTTTAAAACAGTGACATTGGAGGACTAAATTCGATCATAATAAATCCTGATAAAAATTATTGGTAACACTTTATTTTGATGGTCCCTTTTGAACATTCCGTTGACACTAAGTAATGTTGCAACTACATGTCAACAAACTCTCATAAGAGTATTAGTAGATGGTCTGCTTCATATCTACTCACTCCTTATTGTGTTGGTCTCCCAACAGATATTCTACTGACTATAAGTAACTTTGCAAGAACGTGTCAACTTAATCTAACCCTAACCCTACCAGTCAACTAATACACTATTAACACTCTGATGAGAGTTAGTAGAAATGTAGGTGCAACATTACTTATAGTCAATAGAATGTGTTAAAGGGACCATCAAAATAAAGTGAAACCAAATGATTAGGCTAACATTAATAACCTTATTAATAATATTACTATTAATAAAGCAGAATATGAACGCAACGCCCTGCACGTTAAGCCTTTTCTTCCCCATGGAAAATTTGATAATAATAAAAGCTTAGTAATATTATTAAAAAGGTTATTATTATTAGCCTAATAATTTTATAAGCAGAATAGCCCAGAATATGAACGCAATGCCCTGCACGTAGACTAAGCTTTTTCTCCCTCATAAAACGCTTAAGGTAGGCTATAATGAAAACGGTGATTTAAAAATACCAAATCCGTTGCATTCATATTCTGGGCTATTCTCCTTTATTAATAGTAATATTATTAATAAGGTTATTAATATAAACCTAACAATTTTATTAGTATTTATTATTATCGAATTTGGTCCTAATGTCACTGTTTTAATACATTAAGCCACATTAAAGCGTTTTAGAATGTCTCAAAACCATGCCTTGAACTAACCTGACTGTATTTCTTTATACTTGAGTCAAAGTTCAAAATAAAAACTTTATGAACCGCTCCATTGTGAACATACCAGCTGAGCCTTTCATTATAGCCTACCTTAAGCGTTTTCTATGGGGAAGAAAAGGCTTAATGTGCAGGGCGTTGCGTTCATATTCTGCTTTATTAATAGTAATATTATTAATAAGGTTATTAATGTTAGCCTAATATTTTTTATCAGGATTTATTATGATCGAATTTAGTCCTCCAATGTCACTGTTTTAAAACATTAAGCCACATTAACCCTCTGGGGTCGACAAACGCGTATACGCGTTTTGACGCAGATTTTCCTGATAAGGCCGAAATGAGCTTGAATTACTCTGCCATTTTTGATCGTACAGATAAGAGCAATACACCATTCGAATCTGTAAGGGGTCTACTTTTATTTGTATACACTCATAATAACAACTAAACTTTGTGCTTTTGAAGGATAAAGAAAACAAACAGGGAGCGCTCTCTGTCTTCTCCGTCTCCGCGAACTGTTTTTAGAAACACGTCACTAAAATGAACTGTAACTCAGCGACTACTCAACACAGAGACATGGGAGTTATATCTATAGAAAGCCTGAAGTGTCTACTTTGAAATGAAGCAAGTCCTACAAACATTTAACATGGCCGTAACATGGCCGCAGCAGGCGCAGTGATATTACGCAGCGTCTGAAAGTAGTCCCCAGCTATATTATAACTAGTAGTTACCTAGCTGGGGACTACTTTCAGGCGCTGCATAATATCACTGCGCCTGCTGCGGCCAAGTTACGGCAGCAAAGTTCCTTGATTATTACGCCGGAATGAGAGTAGTTCCTAATCATATCAGCCTAGAAAATCGCAATTTTTCATTTTCTGCCGGTCTTAGTACACGATATAACTACAGAAGAGTCAAGTTATCGAAACTCTTTGGTCATTTTTGAACGCGATGCTACTGGTCTTAATCGGATTCAATGATCTATGCTAAGCTATGCTAAAAGTGCTATCGCCAGATCCAGAGATCAGCTGAATGGATTCAAAAACGGTAAAACTCAACTTATTAACTCTGGGGGAGTTGGAGAATGAGCCTATTTCCAAAAAAGTGGAGTGTTCCTTTAAGCGTTTTAGAATGTCCCAAAACCGTGCCTCGAAATAAGCAGTTCAAAATAAAGTTCAAAATAAAACTCTATGAACCGCTCCATTGTGAACATACAGAGCTGTAACCACTGCAAGCTGTAAAGTAAACAGGAAGAGTTTGTCCGAACTCAAATGGTTTTGCGAGAGAACGCAAATATCTTTGCGAGAGAACGCAAAAGTTTTGCGAGGGAACCAAAAAGTTTTTTTTTTAAAAATGTCCTCCCACCCTGAATTTTTTCCACTCACCCCGAATTTTTCCCACCACAGTGTCCTGTAAGGGGCTCCATAGTTTTACAAGTCTAGATACCACAACAAAAACTACTAGCCTAATAAATATAAAGTTCAAACATCAAAGTGAACAGTCAGTAAATATAAGAACAAAACACACACACACACACACACCAAAAAAAAAAAAAAAACAGAACAAAGATACAATTTAAACAGTACTTTAGGTTTTGGGGTTTGTCAATGCTATCTCATGAACAATTTGTATGTATTTTACGAGGTGGCTCATTACGAATTATACTACCTCACTCGTAGGATACGATTTTGTACGATTTGTAAAATTATTATTAGACCCGGACCGGTGTTGTGCCGAATTCTGACCCCCGCCAGATTATTACCCCCCTAGTATTGGTAGGTTTAGGGTTAGGTGTGGGGGAGGGGTTAGGATTAGGTAATCAGGTAGCGATTTCAATGAGGGGGGGGGTAATAATTTGGCAGGGAGTCGAAAATGGGCACAACACCGGTCCGGGTCGGTCATGCGGAAAATCGGCTAATTTCGACTGGTCGATCGGTGCATCTCTAGTTTAAACATTTTTCATAATCTATCTGTAAATGTTTGTATCCCCTAGAATACATCGCACCTTTAATGGTATATACGTTAACTAAAAAAAGAATGCTTGTTTGGCAATGCATATTACAACATTTAAACCTAATTTATTTCTATTGGGGGCTCTGGAAGCTAGCATACTGTTGGCTAATCAAATCAGCGGTATCACCAACTACAGATGGGCTTAGCTAATGTTATGTATTTAGGTGGGGTAGCATGAGAAAGAATAATTAAGTTCACTTGTCACTGAGTTTAAGATGTTAAATTAGTTAACTTACCCAGTAAAAGAGCGGTTGCTGGCCATTGCTGCTAGAAGCTCGCTCTTCTGTCAGACTGGCGGCAGTGGCGGGAAAGCGTAGTGGGCATGGTCAACCTGTCACTTCAATCGAGAATGGCCAATAGAAATAGGCCTTTCATCCTGGTGCGTAGAGACCGCCCACTGAGACACAGCTTCACTCGCAAGCAAAACTTTTCAACTCGCAAACAAAAGTTTTAGACCAGCAAAAAAACACGGCAGAAAAGAGAGCAATATTTGTGGTTTTTGTTTTTGAAGTGCACAAAGAAAATTTTTTTTTAAAGATTTGCACGCACTGCAAAGAATTTTGTTATCAATTTCAGAGTTTTTTTGCAATCCTTTTTTTTTTAAATTACAAAATAATTACTTTTGCTCTCAAACACAGAGTTTTTTTGCAATCCTTTTTTTTTAATTACAAAATAATTAGTTTTGCTCTCAAACACAGAATTTTTGTTTGCATAATAAAGACACAAAAATAATTCCATACTAGAGTCTGGAGGAAGGGTGGAGAAGCTCATAGCCCAAGTTGCTTGAAATCCAGTGTTAAGTTTCCACAGTCTGTGATGATTTGGGATGCAATGTCATCTGCTGGTGTTGGTTCATTGTGTTTTTTTGAAAACCAAAGTCACTGCACCCATTTACCATGCCACGCCAAATTGAGGCAGTAATTAAAGCAAAAGGAGCCCCTACCAAATATTGAGTACATATACAGTAAATTAACATACTTTCCAGAAGGCTGACAATTCACTAAAAATATATTTTTTTTTTTATTGGTATTATGAAGTATTCTAATTTGTTGCGATAGTGAATTGTTGGTTTTTTGTTAAATGTGAGCCAAAATCATCACAATTAAAATAACCAAAGACTTAAACTACTTCAGTCTGTGCGCACTGAATTTATTTAATACACGAGTTTCACAATTTGAGTTGAATTACTGAAATAAATGAACTTTTCCACGACATTCTAATTTATTGAGATGCACCTGTATATTGTTATATTGCCATAGTAAGCAGTAATGATTAAAGTTTAATGAATCCATTTGACTAGCTAGTTGATAAAACCAAAATCTGACAAAAAAAAAAAAAAACTAACAACACTGACTAGTGCTAATGCTATGTTCCCCTTGCTAGTGCTCTTTTTTTTTTTTTTTTTTTTTTTTTTTTTAAGCTGCTGGGACAGGTATGCCAGAATCATCAACAAGATAACTACTGTATAAAGAAAGCACCGCGTGAATATAGTTGTCAACGAATGGGATGCTACATTTTATTAAAAATTAAATATCTTAAATATCTACGATTTTGGCTTTAATAAGATTTTCCCAGGAAACCTGACATCCTCCACAAATCCTATTCTATCCAACAGTAAAGCACTTGAATTGGACATGCTTGTAATCAGAACTTCTGAAATTGGAAGTAGGAAATTTTGATAGCACACAAAGGCAGTATTATTCCTTATTTCCTTACAGGAATCCAGAAAATTTCATTACCCAATTCTAGATGGAGTCATACAGCTTCAGCTCACGTGCATGAAAGTGACATGTTTGAGGTTTGAACTAGTTGATACAGGAATTCAGCAGTTTAATAAAGAAGTTGATTAACAAATAGTATTTTACAGTCATGGCCAAAAATATCGGTGCCCTTGGTAAATATGATCAAAGAAGTCTGTGAAAATTAATCTGCATTGTTAATCCTTTTGATCTTTTATTTAAAAAAAAAATCACAAAAATCTAACCTTTCATTGGATAATAAGAATTTAAAATGGGGGGAAATATCATTATGAAATAAATGTTTTTTCAAATACACATTGGACACAATTATTGGCACCCCTAGAAATTTTTATGAGTAAAATATCTTTGAAGTATATTCCCATTCATATTCATAATTTTGAGCACTCCAGGATGATTATGAACATGAAATTATCCAGCCATGGCTTCCTGTTTCACAGAAATATAAATAGGAGGGAAAACGAAGCCCAAATTCCCCTAATCATCCATCACAATGAGTTAAACCAGAGAATATTGTTCTGATGTGCAGCAAAAGGTAATTGAGCTTCACAAATTAGTGAAGTGGCTTTAAGAAAAAAGCTAGTGCAGTGAAAATTCCCATTTCCACCATCAGGACAATAATTAAGAATTTCCAATCAACATAAAATGTTACGAAACTGCCTGGAGGAGGACGTGTGTCTATATCGTCCTAATGCACGGTGAGAAGGAGAGTTTGAGTGGCTAAAGACTTTCCAAGGACCACAGCTGGAGAATTGCAGAAAATGGTTGAGTCTCGGGGTCAGAAAACCTTAAAAAAAAAAAAAAAAAAGATTGTCAAACAGCACCTACATCACCACATGTTGTTTAGGAGAGTTTCAAGAAAAATTATCCTAGCTCATCCAAAAACAAACTCCAGCATATTCAGTTATCAGACACGACTGGAACTTCAAATGGCACTGGCTTCTATGGTCAGATGAAACTGAAAAATGAGCTTTTTAGCAGCAAATGCTCATGATGGGTTTGGTGAACACAGGGATAAAAAGTACCCCATGTGTACAATGAAATATACTGCTGTATTTTTGAGGTTGTGGGCCTATATTTCTGCTTGGAGGTCCTGGACATCTTGATTAGACACATGGCATCATGGGTTATATCAAATACCAACAGATAAAAAATCAGTAGGTGACTGACTCACAAAAACAAGCTTCTGCTGGCCATTCCAGTCCTCTGACCTGAACCCTGTAGAAAATGTTTGGGGTGAACTAAAGAGAAGAAGTACCAACAAGGAGCTGGGAATCTGAAGGGTCTGGAGTGATTCTGGATGAAGGAATGGTCTCTGATCTCTTGTCAGGTGTTCTCTAACCTCATCAGGGTATAGGATACAATTTAGAGCTGTTAAACTGGCAAATGGAGGTTTCAAAAAGTATTGAACAAAAGGGTGCCATTAATTGTGGCCAATGTGTATTAGAGAAAAAAAACAACAACATTTATTTCATAATGATATTTCCCCCCATTTTAAATTCTTATTATCCAATGAAAGGTTAGATTTTTGTGAATTTTTAAAATAAAATATCAAAATGATTAACAATGCAGATTAATTTTCACAGCCTTCTTTGATCATATTTACCAGGGTTGCCGAAAGGGCTTTTTGGCCATGACTGTGTGCATTTTGAAAATGTAAAAATACTAAGATTAAATGTTTTTAAATACAAAATACATTAGATTTTTTTTTCAAAGGTATTTAAATACAAAATAGTATTTTGTGTTTCAGATACGTATTTTAAATGCATTTATTTGAAATACTGCCCATGACTGCTGTTCATTGTATCTTTAAAGTAGATTTGTATCACTTAATAGCATGAAGAACAAATATTGATAGACTGTACATTTAGATCGATTTAAGAAATTCTCGTTGAAACAGAAACATACCCTGTGCGAGTTATTGTTTTTCATTTTTAAAATATGAGCAAGCATGCAATTTTCCCTGAATATCCAAACGACTGCAAATGTGACATTGATTTTAAATAACTTTTCAACAACAAAAAAAATAATATTAAGTGAACATTTTACATTTTAAATGTAGCCTACATTTTAAAAACAATATTGTCAATATTGTTTGATATATTTTACAACAAAATAATAATAGTTCCAATGAAATCCGCAACAGAACTGGTGTGTGTCTCCAAGCAACAGTGGTGTTTCATTAGTGAAGGAATCTGCAACTTTGAACAATTCGGAGAGTCAGTGATTAATAACCCATTCATATCTACAGTCATTTGCTTCCTTACTGAATGAATGAATGAATGAATGAATGAATGAATGAATGAATGACAAGACACCTCGCTCATTAAGGTGATTTGCCACCTCCTACTGGATTTAAAATCTACAAGTATCACTTCATTTTGCCATCATTTATTGCTTTATTTATTATATTAATAATAAACTTAATGGAATGTTAAGGATATGACTTAAAACATGACATGCAATTAATAAGGCCAGAAAACTTTGCCTAAAGGCACCTGTGAATCAATTTAAGGTGACAAATATTGTCCCTTAATGGCAAAGATGTGACTGCGGTCTAAGTGGGGGCACTCAGAAGAATGTTCAATGGTCCAAGGGGTACGCCACTGTAAAAAGTTTGAGAACCACTGGTTTAGCATATTGATACCATGATTTAACATGTTGCTAGTAACATTGCTGACATGAATTAGATCGATCTAGAATGTTTTAGTATGTTGCTGGCATCACAGTGGTCACCAACCTTTTTAAGCATAAGATCTCTGACCTCGGCCTTTATGAAAGACAATATCTACCTATTGTAGAATTGACTAAAATGACAGCCCAGACTGTATTTCCAATTTGAGGCAATTTATTTAGGCTAATTAGTGATGCACCAGTCATGATTTTCCAAGGCCAAGTCCAATACTGGCAATCGCGATTGACGGGTTAGCGACCACTGATCTACAGTAACATGTTGCTAGCATGTTTTAACATTGCTATCATGATTTAGCATGCTTCTAGCATGATTTGGCATGTTGCTAAAAATGGTTTACTGTAGTATGTTGCTAGCATGATTTAGCACATTGCTAAAATGTTTTAACATGTTGCTAACAATTTTAGTATGTTGCTAGCACATCATCATGGGATATTTGTTAAGCTTTGCTAGTGATAGGCAGCTTACTGAGTCTTATTGTACAAACATTTCAGACCAGTCTGAAAGTCAGACCAGAGTTTAGTGGTTGTACCTTGAGAAAAAAATAAAGAATCAGTTTCAAGGCCATGGGATCAATCTCCTAGAGAAAGCATGAGCTGATAAAAATGTATATCCTGAGTGCAATGTAAGTTGTTTTGGATAGAAGTGTGTGCCAAATGCATACTTTTCATATGGATGCATATATATGTGTGTGTGTGTGTGTGTGTGTGTGTGTGTGTTTATTATTATTATTATTTTTTCTCCTCAGGTCTATTAATGTGTAGCCCACATATTCAGACATGCTAAATGTAACTAAATGTAAAAAAAAAAATATATATATAATATATATATATATATATATAGAGAGAGAGAGAGAGAGAGAGAGAGAGAGAGAGAGAGAGAGAGTGAGTGAGAGAGAGAGAGAGAGAGAGAGAGAGAGAGAAATGGATCCGAGGCACTTCTTCTGGTTCAAAAATGTTAAAAGGCCTTTATTCAAACATGGCTCACTCTAGAAACATTAAAAACTGCACACTGATGCATTTCAGACACCCAGCCGTCCTCAGTGTGTCAAATACAAAATTGATCACGGGTGTAGGTATAATCAATAGCTCAGTAAAAAAGGAAGATAGCAAAATAACCATTACAAGGGGAGACATAATATCATAAACTTTTACTAGGTATAATCACATCCCCCCAAAAAGGAAAACAATCAAATACAAATAAAAATAATAATGATGAGTCATTTGAAGTTAAATCTAATTCCTCATTCAAACCAGGAAAAATGGTGGCTTTTAATTGAAAAATCCAAAAGGCTTCCCTTTGTAGAAGTCTTTGTAGTCTATCGCCCTTTCTTATATATCCAATTACAACTTCCAAACCAATGATTCTTAAAGTAGACGGATTTGAGTCATGTACAGATGCATAATGTACTGCCATGTGGTAATCTTTGTTTCTAGTACAAATTCCATTTTTTTGATCCCATAATCTATATTGTGTATGTGTATATATATATATATATATATATATATATATATATGTGTATGTGTGTGTGTGTGTGTGTGTGTGTGTGTGTGTGTGTGTGTGTATGTATATTTATCAGATTTTCAACTGATAAAGACATAATTTAGTGCAGTTCTTTCCATATTACTTGTCCATATTATGACCTGAAAACACTGATAGCATTGATATATTGGTTTATTACCTATAAATTAAAATAAGTTAAAGATAATAGTGCATAGAAAATTATGAAAGGGTAAATCTCTACTACTACTAATAATGGAAAAGAATGTATTTAGACTCATGTCTGTCCAAAAGTAGGCTAATTGGTACAGATTATTCCACAGACATATCTAAGAACAAAACTCTGAATATCTTACAAAACTTGGACTAACCTGACAAACTTTGGCAATCCAATGACTATACTATACTATACTATACTATACTATACTATACTATACTATACTATACTGTTATTGGATTCAACATTATATTTTTGACTTTTTTGAAAAAAAAACAGTCAAAATATTTTTGAAAAAATAAATGTAACCATATTTAGGTCTTTTCAGTGTAGCTCTTTCTCACAAATAATCATTAGAGCAGCTTGAATATGGCCATTTTTCTGTGCAGTGTATATCAGATGGTCAGTGAATGGATTGTGCGCAGGCTGTGTGGTTGCCATCTAAGAATGGGCCTAGCGACTGGTGTATTGTTGTCTTGCAATTGTTAGTAAACTGTTGTCAACAGATGCAAGCTTGTTCATGCTTGTTAAGATGCTTCTTTAAGCAGACTTTGTCTGGATCATAACATACGTGTTAACCCTAGATCTCAGGGCTGGTGAGAGCTATGATACTACTACAGAGACAAAAAAAAAAGGTACTACAGAGGTGCACTTTTTTTTTTTCTCCACTCTTTAAAATAAAGGTTCCAAAGGGAAGTTTTTGCAGTGATGCCATAAAATAACCATTTTGGGTTTCTTTCAATATTTTTTTTAGTGTGAATAACATTTTGTTAATTGAAAGAACCTTTTTTTTCCACTATAAAGAACCTTTTGTGGAATGGAAATTTTCCGTGAATATTAAACTTTCTTAATGTAACCATCAATGCCAACAAAGAGCCTTATTTTTTTAAGAATGTGTACAATGCTTGAATATAATGTTATCTGGTTGTCACTGCCTTTTTTGGGGGGGAGTGAACTGAGTCATAGAAAGCTGTTGTCACTTCAGGAAATAACCAAACTGTGTGTGTACAAAACAGGATTAAGCACTCAGAAGAGGATTGTATGCGGCACTTACCGTAAGTAAGTGAAGAGATGCAGAAGGGTGATCGCATGGTGTTCAGGGGCCTCGATGGTGAAGTAAAGTCACAGCGGGTGAGAGGCTCAAGTGTCGGAGATGAAGTAGTAATTTAGCGGACACTGCCTGCACCACTTACTTACAGTACACTTACAGTATAACACACTCAGTCCTCCTGGAGTAACCGGAGGTTAAGTACCTTGATCAAGGACACACCATGATAATTCTTAGACCAAGTTTTTAACCTGCAGCATACCAGAGCTTTAAACATAAAATGCATAAGTGAATCAAATATGACAGGCATTCATCTTTTTTCTTTCTTTCCTTTTTTTTTTCTTTTCTTGATATTGCAGGAATTATCCCAAATTATTATTTGCTTAATTTGATTGTTTTCACATTTATTTATTTATTTACTTCTTGCTTGCAAATAATTTATTCAGTTTGCATATTGTATGTGGGTTAAATAATTTGCTATGTATATGCAAATAGACATAAGAATTATGAAACATCTTAAAATATTATAGTGATGATAAAAAAAAGAAAAGGAAAGAAAATAAAAAAAAAAAAAAAAAAAAAAAAACTTGACTCTAGATCCATAATTTATTCAGTTTGCATACTGTATGTGAGTTAAATAATTTGCTTTAAAAACTTTTGCTTTTCTGAAAAGTCAGCTATGCTTCTAGTTTTAACTACTACATGCCTTTTTTTTTATTTGGCAGCAATATTTGGCGATAGAGTGTACCAAGTGTAAATAGCAATAGATGCTATTTACACTAAGCGCAAATAGCAGATTTTCTTAGCGATTGATACTATTTACACTAAGTGCAAATAGCGATGGACTCTATTTACACTGTTAAAATAGCAAGTTTTTCTGCTATTCATATTACTTATTGCAAATAGTGGCAATTATCTGCACCTCAGTATTGTAGTACATTATAAAACAGTACACAATAATAACGTATTGAGTGTAAATTAATGAGAATCAGAATCAGAATGAGCTTTATTGGCCAAGTATGTTTACACATACAAGCAATTTGTTTTTTGAGAAACAAAAAACATGAAAAACAAACAAAAACAGTACAAACACTGAAGACCAAAGCACTGTAGCTGCCATCTGCAGCACCATCTTGGACTATTATTTATTATTATTTTAATTATACTTGTAATTCAAATTAGGCTTATGGATGCCACCTTATTGGGACAATAAAGCCCTCCCTACACCTACCCTGACCCTACCCGATAATTTATTTTCAACTTTTTGATTATTTCCTTCATTTTAATTGAAAATAAATGCCTTTCCAGTACGATATGAGGTTTGAAAAGGGAGAAAAAAAGTTAGTCAAAAGGCGGGTTACAACTCCGATCGATCACATCAAAAAGCACGTGCCTTATCATCTATGCCACTGAAACTGATGTTGAGTGACTGACTTTTTGGAGTGTTGAATATCCCAATCACACTTTGGTGGGCGGAGTTAGTGAAAATAGCCTTTGCCAACAAGGCGGGCTATTTGCACTTAGTGTAAATAGACACTCCGTTTTTATTCATTCATTTATTTTCTTTAGTTGAATGGCATGGTGGATTCAGTTCAAGATTGCTTTCTAAAAAATCAGAGTGGAGAAGAAACTCAAATTTAGTACTACCCACTTACTCAACTAAGCTGTCATGTCATTTAGCCTCTTCTTGTAGACGAGTCATTATTCTAATCAGATATTTTTGTCTTTTCCATATGCAATTGTTTAGTTTGCAAGAGTCAGAGCCGATTAACACTGATAGATCTACTTAAGATTTGTCTTTGTAACTAAAGAAAAGACATACTGTACTTATAGATAGAATGCATATAGAATGGCCAAATATGCCAATTTGAGTGTATTAGTATGTATGCATGTGTATGCACTTGTGCGCTTGTGAATACTTGGTGTGCATTTATTATTCTTCTCCAAATGAGCATCATTACATATTACATATTTCTCATTGCTGCCAAATAAGTATCAAAAGCGCAAACTATGCTACAAATGACAGACAATCAAATCAATGCATATGTATCAATCAAGTAAATGTAGATGAGGTTCATTAAGGAGTGAGACGATGGGCCCTATTATGTGAGCTCACAGCTGGGAACAATAAATGCCCCAAATTAAAATGCATGCATTTACCACTTAGCATGAAACCATATTAAAAAAAAAAAAAAAAATGTATGAAATAAACTCATTATATAGCAATATGACCTGGTGTGGATGTTAGTGATAACTAATAATAGTAAGTGCATTATTTTTTTTAGCCTACAAACTAAGAAGTTGTTGTTCTTAAAGAAAAATAAACAATTCACTGTGGTAAATTTTTTTCCTTTTTTTTTTTTTTAACCCAGAACATTTCTTTAAGCTGAAATGGATCTGTGTGTTCTCATATTCTGAAGTTGCACTTCTCTGTTTGTCAATTAAACAAAAGCAGAGTTCAGGATGCTAAACAGACAGCATCAATGAATCTTTCAGATCTTGAACTCAGACTCAAAAGTAGACACAGCTTTAACCATAATGCAACAGAACTTGTTAAATTCATTGAATTCAAAGCTTGCATTTCATTGCAACACAAGTCATAGACATGCACATATATAGAAAACATCTTAGGTTACGTATGTAACCCCAGTTCCTCGAGGGAACGAGACGCTGCGTCCAAGAACGCTAGGGGAACGTCCTCCAGCGTGACCGCGCTCTGATACAAATGTAATCTGTCCAAAGGATGGGCGAGACGTCACGGGCGGGTGACATAACGGCCAGGAGGCATAAAAGCACGTGCGGTGGAACCGGCGTCAGCTTCAGGAATGAAGCAACAGCTCGTAGGGATGCCGGAAGTATGGCCTTGAGATGCAGCGTCTCGTTCCCTCGAGGAACTGGGGTTATATACGTAACCTAAGACGTTCCTTTTCAGGAACTCGAGCTGCGTTCAAGAACGCTAGGGGAACGAGATACCTACGCTGCCAGACTGACAAATCCCTGCCTAGTGTGGATGGAGCACAGCTAGGGCGAGAGAAAAAAGGCCACAGGTGGCTAGGTGAGCGGGGCGTGCGTCCTGAAGGCCAACTTCTGAAGAGTGAGTCTTGATCCCCAAGAGGGGAGAGCAGAGGACTCGAGGCTATGGAATAGCATCCTGATCCACCACATAGCAAACGCTCTCTGGCCGGAGGCCTCAGCCTCTGGAGGAAACATGTACTAGGGGGTGTCTACCCACTGAAGGTCACCGAGAAGGGCGCGGTAGGCCGGTATAGCCGCCACGTAAACCCTCAGGGTGGAGTGGGTTAACCCTGTGGAGGAACAGGTTCGCACGAACTCCAGAACTGTACCAGTCGGGCAGTTGGCTGGGTCGAGCTGGCAACCTCTGCACCATGAAGTGACACTTCACTTCAGGATGTACAAGTCCCTTGTGTTGTGGAGAAAACATGTAACTAGGGGGTGCCTACCCACTGAAAGGCCACCGAGAAGGGCGCAGTAGGCCGGTATAGCCGCCACGTAAACCCTCAGGGTGGAGTGGGTTAACCCTGCGGAGGAACAGGCCCGCACGAACTCCAGAACTGTACCAATCGGGCAGTTGACTGGGTCGAGCTGGCAGTCTCTGCACCAAAAAGTGAAAAGTTCCACTACAAGCCGCATAGTTTCCTCGCTGAGGGAGCTCTGGATTGGAGGAAGGTCTCAACAACCTCGGTTGGGAGACCGGAAGCTATGGGCTGTGCACCCCAGGGGCCACACCTACAACTTCCAAAGCTCCGGGCGGGGGTGACAGACCCCTGCTTGTGAGAGGAGATCCCTCCTGACGAGAATCTCCCATGGAGAGCCGTCGATGAGAGAAATCAGGTCCGAGAACCATACTCGGCCCGGCAAGAACGGTGCTACCAGAGGTAGACTGACCTCGTCCCAGCGCACTCTCGCCAGAACTCCCGGGAGCAGAGCGATCGGGAAAAAACGTACAGACGAAGCCTCGGCCTCGTCTGTACCATGGTATCCAGACCCAGTGGAGCTGGATGAATTTAGAGAGTACCAGAGGGGACATGCACTGTGTACTTACCTGAGTAGCGAAGAGGTCCACCTGAGCCTGGCCAAACACTCTCCAAATGTGCTTCACCTCCTCAGGGTGAAGCATCCATTCCTCGGGCCTCAGCCCCTACCTCGACAGGATGTCTGCTCCCACACTGAGATGCCCAGGCATGTGAACTGCTCTCAGCGAGAGGAGTTTGTCCTGGGACCACCCAAGGATCTGGTACGCCAGCCTGTACAGGGGGCGTGAATGCAGACCTCCTCGGTGGTTGATGTAAGGGGTTTCGGTGCTATCGCACCAAAACCAGCGATCTCTTAGGTCTGGGAGAAAGTGTTTCTGTGAAACACCGCCAGCATCTCCAGGCAGTTGATGTGCCACATGAGATGGCGAGTACTCCACAGACTGAGGGCAGGGTGAGGGACACGTCCGTCGCTAGCGTATGCAGCGACACGGAGCTCCCAGCACCGGGACCTGAGACAAGAACCAAGGATGTCTCCACATGTCTAAGGCGTGTAGGCACCACCACTCCCTCGAGAGCTGACTCTACGTGCTCTGCTCTCAAGTAGACCACACACGGACTGTTAGAGAAAAAATACACAGCCTGTAATGTGATCTGCTCTCGCCCAAGTGCTAGATTCTCTGCACTTTAGACATTGAGGAGCTTATTTCAAGTGACAAACAACACTAAATAAGACTCACAACACAGATCGACAGACACACACAGAGTAGCGGTTGCTGAATGACAAAGCACGTGCTTTTATGATTGTTAATTCATTTCAAAGCAAAAATCCAATACGTTCTCACTCCCAACTCATCACATATTGACACATGGTCAGGACTCAGGACAACTTGGCATTACTTTTTGATGCTCAAAGTACCTCTTTAGTGTCATTTTTCAACGTGCAGGGTCCTCCATTGTTTTCAGTTGGTTGTCTTAATTTAATGGTTTGTATGCATTTGTAAAAATATAAATAATTTTATATAAATTTATACTTTCATTGGAGCACATAACCCCACTCCTACCCTAAACCTAAACACTTCTGAACAATATAAAACATGTAACAGGCACATATAAGTACAGTTACAGTATTTATTTCAAAAACTAAACATAAAAATCAGTATAAAAGTATTACAAACAAGTTGTGTTGCATTCCGAGTCTTCTGAAGCCTTATGATATCTTTATGCAAAGAAGAGAGTAAAACATAAGGTTTTAATCGCTGAAAATGATAACCCCACTCCTACCCTAAACCTAAACACTTCTGAACAATATAAAACATGTAACAGGCAAATATAAGTACAGTTACAGTATTTATTTAAAAAACTAAACATAAAAATCAGTATAAAAGTATTACAAACAAGTTGTGTTGCATTCCAAGTCTTCTGAAGCCTTATGATATCTTTATGCAAAGAAGAGAGTAAAACATAAGGTTTTAATCGCTGAAAATGATCCCGCTCCTTTAACGCGCTCACATCTCATTCAAAAAGATACTCTCGTAGCATGACACAATCGTCACAAGACACACTAGAGCCAATCACATTTCACAACCAAGGCTGATGTAAGGCTTCTTCTGGCATCATTTTTAAATTTGCACACGAACTGCAGCACACAGGATGAGCTTTATGGCAGATGGAGATGGCCATCGTGTCTATATCTCTCACAAATCAATCGTTTTGCCTCGGAAGACTTATTAATACTTTTTGAATAAATTATGACTGTAGTTGTATCTGCCTGTTATATCCTGTGTTTTATTGACAATTGGTAGGTTTAGGGGCAGGGTATGGGTTACGTGCCCATAAATGTGTAAATAGTGTAATTATGTTTTATTAACAAACTGGTTACACTTTATATTAGGTGGCCTTAACTACTATGTTCTTACATCAAAAAATAAGTACAATGTACTTATTGTGTTCATACTGTATTGCAAAACACTATTGCTGCTATTGAGGTGGGATACGGGTAAGGTTAGGGACAGGTTTGGGGGTATAGGTAGGTTTAAGGGTGGGTTTAGGTGTAAGGGATGGGTCAACAGTGTAATTATAAATGTAATTACAGAAATTAATTACAGATGTAATTACATATAGGTATTTTTAAAAATATAAGTACAATGTAAAAACATGTATGTACAAAATAACTGCATTGTACCAAATGATTAATTTAAATGTAAGTTCATAGTAGTTAAGGCCACCTAATATAAAGTGGGACCAACAAACTTCATGAAGAGCACGTTCAGATAATTAACCTAATTAACATGAGATGAGCACAATCAGTATCAACAAGATAAGACGTGTGTGTTTATATACACAGCAGACTTACCTCTGTTCCTTGACAGTTTTCCAGCATCCCTCCGCCACCTCTTCTCCGCACTTACAACTATTCCTGTCCTAACCTGTAGTGGGGTACTCTGGGTTTGGGTCAAAATTCCGAGCTCGGAGCCCTCCCTTCGGACAGGATGCCAAATACGCATAAACTTTACTCTATTCATTATACACTGAACAAAATTATAAACGCAACTCTTTTGTTTTTGCCCCCATTTTTCATGAGCTGAACTCAAAGACCTAAGACTTTTTCTATGTACACAAAAGGCCTATTTCTCTCAAATATTGTTCACAAATCTGTCTAAATCTGTGTTAGTGAGCACTTCTCCTTTGCCGAGATAATCCATCCACCTCACAGGTGTGGCATACCAAGATGCTGATTAGACAGCATGATTATTGCACAGGTGTGCTTTAGGCTGGCCACAATAAAAGGCCACTCTAAAATGTGCAGTTTTATCACACAGCACAATGCAAATGTCGCAAGTTTTGAGGGAGTGTGCAGTTGGCATGCTGACTGCAGGAATGTCCACCAGAGCTGTTGCCCATGAATTGAAGGTTCATTTCTCTACCATAAGCCGTCTCCAAAGGCGTTTCAGAGAATTTGGCAGCACATCCAACCGGCCTCACAACCGCAGTAGCAGACAGTTTTATCCAAAGTGACTTACAAATGAGGACAATGGAAGCAATCAAAATCAACAAAAAAGCATTATAACAAGTCTCAGTTAGCTTAACGTAGTACACGTAGCAAGTTTTTTTATTTTATTTTTTTTATTTTTATTTTTTTTTTATAATTATATAATAAAGAAAAAGAAAACAGATAGAAAAGAAAAAGAATAGAGCAAGCTAGTGTTAGAGAGGCCTTTTTGCTTTTGTTAATTGTATAATAAATAAAAAGAAAATGAATAGATAGCATATAAAAAGAATAGAGAAGCTAGTGTTAGTATTTTTTTTTTTTTATTTTTTTTTTTATAAGAATAGAATTAGAATAGAGATTGCTTGAGTTCTTCTTCTTGGCATCCTTCTGTCTCGAGAGACAATGGAGTATCTTCGCCCGAGTCAGTCTGTTGTGGAATTGCAGTGCCTGCTGTAGCTGAACAGTCCAATACGAGAGCGGCAGAGTCTGTTGCAGTTGCTACAGGTGAAGCCTGCGACTGCTTCTGTAGGCACTGACTCTGCTCTCAGCGTTGACTCTTCTCCTCCCACTGGTCCTCTCTCTTTCCCTCACTCAGCTTTGTGCTGGTCCTTACGGCAAGCCGTCAGCTGACACAGTCTACGGTGGCAGCTTCCAAGTATGTGGGATTCAGGCTTCCGGCTTTCAGGTCGGGTGATGGAGACGTCTTTGTACTGGAGCGCTGGCCTGCCTGTTGGTCTGGTGCCAGAGGCGAGCTCACCATACATGATATCCTTAGGAATCTGGCCATCCTGCGTTCAAGCAGACATGACCGAGCCAGCGTAGGCGTCTTTGTGAAAGGAATGCGTGCATGCTGAATGTTTTTGCCTGGGGTAGCACTTCAGGTGTTTTGGACACGGTCCTGCCAGGTGATGCCCAGGATCCTCCTCAGGCAGCGCAGATGGACAGAGTTAAGTCTGCATTCTCGCCAGGTGTACATAGTCCACGTCTCACTGCCGTAGAGAAGAGTGCTGAGGACACTGGCCTGGTACATTTTCAAATTAGTGTTGGTGGTGAGTATGCTGTTGTTCCCCACACCATTGGTCAGGCGGGCCATCGCTATTGATGCCTTGCCGATTCTGGTGTTCAGCTCGTTGTCCAGAAAGAGGTTGCTGGAGATGGTGGAGCCAAGATATGTAAAGTCCTCCACTATCTTGAGGATGTAATCGCTGATGGAGATACAGGGAGTCCTGCTGACATCCTGGCCCATGACGTTTGTTATCTTCAGGCTGATGGTCAGCCCAAACTCATCAGAAGCATGAGCGAAGCTGCTGATGAGATGCTATAGTGCTTCCTCGGTATGGGCAGTCAGGGCAGCGTCATCAGCAAACAGCATCTCCCTAATCAGGACCCTGCACACCTTGGTCTTTGCGCGCAGACGTGCAAGGTTGAAAAGGTTACCATCGCTCCTAGTGCGGATTAAGACACCATCTTCTGAAAATTATCAATGCCCTTCGTGTCGGCGTATTGACACCAAGGGTTTCTTATTTAAAGAAAGGAAGGACCCTGCAAGTCAAAAAAAAGGGGTAAAGGGGTACCCTCTGCCTCAAAAAGTTATGTCAAAGGGACCTGACCAAGCATCAATATGTAACGAGTTGGGAGTGAGAATGTGTTGCAAAATCATGCATTTTTCATGTCACTCCAAATGTTTGCTGTATGAAGGATAATACAGTTAGGTCTATACATGTTTGGACAATGACACAATTTTCATAATTTTGGCTTTGTATGCCACCAGAACAGAATTACAAATAAAACAATCAAGATTAAATTGAAGTGTAGACTTTAAGCTTTAATTCAAGGGGTTGAACAAAAATATAACATTTACATTTAGTCATTTAGCAGACGGTTTTATCCAAAGTGACTTACAAATGAGGACAATGGAAGCAATCAAAATCAACAAAAAAGCAATGATATGCAGGTGCTAGTCTCAGTTAGCTTAACGTAGTACACGTAGCAAGTTTTTTAATATAATTTTATAATAAATAAAAATAAAATAGATTAGAGAGGCCTTTTTGCTTTTGTTAATTGTATAATAAATAAAAAAGAAAAGTAATAGATAGAATATAAAAATAATAGAAAAGCTAGTGTTAGTAGTTTTTTTTTTTTTTTTTTTTTAAAAACAAGCAGTTTGTAAATGAATACAAGTCTAAAAAAAGTTTTTGGGATGGCACAATAAAGAGACATTCACTTGCAGAACGCAAGCTTCTAGAGGGCACATAAGTCTGAAGTAATGAATTTAGGTAAAGGGATGCAGAGCTACTGGTGCTTTTGTAGGTAAACATCAATGCCTTGAATTTTAAGCGAGCAGCTATTGGTAGCCAGTGCAAATTGATAAACAGAGGTGTAACGTGCATTCTTTTTTGGCTCATTAAAAATGAATCTTGCTTTCGCGTTCTGGGTTAATTGTAAAGGTTTGATAGAACTGGCTAGAATACCTGCCAAGAGGGGATTGCAATAGTCCAGCCTGGACAGAACAAATGCCTGAACAAGGAGTTGTGAAGCATTTTCTGAGAGAAAGGGCCTGATCTTCTTGATGTTGAATAGAGCAAATCTGCAGGACCAGGCAGTTTTAGCAATGTGGTCTGACAAAGTCTCCAAGGTTTCTGGCTGTTTTTGAAGGAGTTATGCTTTATGTGTCTAACTGGATGGTGAAATTGTGATGAAACAATGGGTTTGCTGGAACCACAAGCAGTTCTGTCTTGGCAAGGTTGAATTGAAGGTGATGGTCCTTCATCCAGCAAGAAATACCTGTTAGACAAGCTGAGATGTGAGCAGCTATCGTCAGATCTTTGGGATGGAGTGAGAGGTAGAGTTGAGTGTCATCAGCATAGCAGTGATATGAAAAGCCATGTTTCTAAATGACAGAGCCTAGTGATGCCATGTTGACAGAAGATAATTGGTCACTGTCTGGTCACCCCAGTAGTTATATGTTGTGACTTGGACACCTCACCTCTCCAAGATACCTTGAAGGACCTATCTGAGAGGTAAGACTCAAAACCACTGGAGTGTGGTTCCTGAGATGCCCTTTGTCAATAGGGTTGACAGCTCCACTTCTGAAACCAGACTGGTTGCTGTCGAGGAGGTTGTTCTGTGTGAGAAAGAAAGAGACTTGGTTGAACACAGCTCGTTCAAGTGATTTTGCAATGAAAGGAAGAAGGGAAACCAGTCTGAAGTTCTCTAAAAGAGATGGGTTAAGGGTGGGTTTCTTACGTAGTGGGGTTATATGAGCCTGTCTAAATGATGAGGGAAAAACACCAGTGTGAAGGGATGTGTTAATGATGTGAGTGAGTTAAGGTACAACTGCAGGAGAAATGGCTTGGAGGAGATGAGATGGAATAGGATCAAGCGGACAAGTAGTAGGATTATTAGAAAGAATGAGTTTGGAGACTTCTGCCTCAGATAGTGAAAAGAAGGATGTGAGTGAATGTATGTTTGCTGGTAAGATGTGCTTGACACATTGCGGTGTGGAAAATTGTGCACCGATGGTTTTAATTTTATTAATGAAGAATGTGGCAAAGTCATCAGCTGTTAGAGTTGATGAAGGAGGGGGAGGACAAAGGAGGGAGGAAAATGTTTTAAAGAGCATCTGAGAGTTAGACGAATTGTTAATTTTATTATGATAGTATGTCCTTTTAGCATTGGAGACATTATCAGAGAAGGAAGAGAGGAGTGACTGATATACATTAAGGTCAGTAGGATTTTTTGGATTTGTGCCATACCCTTTCAGCAGCCCTGAGCTTAGAAAGATGTTCACGGAGAACATCAGACAGCCAAGGGGCAGAAGGGATGGTACGGGCTAGCCTGGAAGACAAGGGGCAGACATTGTCTAAACAAGATGTAAGAGTGGAGCAGGAAGTGTCAATAGCAGTTAGCATCAAGACAAGCTAACTGTTTAAGGGGAGGAAGCAAAGATGAAACCATAGCAGACAGAGGGTGAGAGTGAATGTAGGTTACGTCGAAAGTTGACATGTGGAGGGGTATATGTTGTGTCAGGTACCATGTTGAGGTTAAGAGTGAGGAGGAAGTAATCCAAGGTGTGCAGTGATCAGTGGAGCAGTGTCGTGTATAAATAAGTTCCAGTTGGTTGCCTGATTCGTGAGTAGCCATAGTTAACACTCTCTTGAGATCAAAAGAGGCAAGCAGAGTGTGGAAGTCTCCAATCATAACTAGGGGAGTTTTTTGTTGAGAATCCTTTGTAGGCAATGGAACTCATGGACATCACCAGAGACTGTGTTTCCTCCTTTGTGATGCTTTGCCAGAACTTTACTGCAGCTGACTTCAATTGTTGCTTGTTTGTGGGTTATTATGCCTTTTGTTTTGTCTTCAGCAAGTCAAATGCATGCTCAATGGGGTTGAAATCAGGAGATTGACTTGGCCATTGGTGAATAAATCAACAGACACCTGTAGCATTTGGACCAATCAGACACAATTTCTCATTTGATTTAACAAATGAAACTAGTTATTAGATTAACAAATAATCACAGACCCCTCACCCAATACACATTCTTAGGTGCCCCTATGTCTGCAGACGCCGCCAGAGCACCCCCGGTGCCATGGCAACCCATCAGATAACATTAGTTTTATTGCGCAAAGGAATGCAAAATGGTCAAGAAACACTCACTTCATATCCACTTTAGGAAAAGGACATTTATGCCATAAAATGGACTCTTCTCTAATTAATTCATAGGAAAACCTTTCTTTGAATGAGCACACATATCATTAAGTCATTGTGTATATTATTACTGTTTTTGTGTATTTTAATACTGTTTTATGCATGCTTATAATAGATCAATAGTTAATATCACTCTGACTGTAACATGTTTGGTCTCTATCAATTCGTCTTCGGATGATCTAACTGAGAGTGAATATTACATGTTGATACCTATGCAACATATCAGTGTCCTAAGAATCTTTAATAGTTTGTATAATAACTTTCAATCCAACCCCTTTTGGAAATTACCATGCTCTCAGACAAAGGGCCATAAAACCCCCAGTATTTCCAAAACTCCCGCTTGGAAATTCAGCCTTTCTCATTGGTCAAGCCCATCCTGAAAGGCGTGACTCTTCGCAGACTTTAAAGAGCCCACGCGCTCTCTCTCTCTCTCTTCTACCAAAAAGTGCCCTGGAGATCACCTGGGAAACCTCGCGGCTCCCCTTCCGGGGGAGCCCGATCTTCTGGCAATTTTAAGTTCGGTAACTTTGGGAACTCACTTCGGACTAATCATGGCTGGAAGGACGAAGCTTTTACTCCAAAAGGAATCCCCCCCGGGAATCTACGCATTATACATGCACCAGGATACTTTACTCAGCACCCACAAAAACCATGCAAGTAACCGCTTGTTAACTATCTAGATGCGCTTCTAGGCTTCGACCCCTTTTAATTAAGGTGATATGATTTTCTAATGGCTCAAACCCAGGTTTTAGTTAGTTAAAATCCTGCCATGGTTCTCTTGCGCGCGAGCGCTCTCTCTCTCGCTCTCTCTCTCTCTCTCTCTCTCTCTCTCTCTCTCTCTCTCTCTCTCTCTCTATGCCTTCCTTGCCTTGGCATCCATGTTTAATGTGTGTATGTCTGTGTCTAGTTCTATGTTTCATGTTCCCCTGTAGTGTAGTTTAATAAACATCCATATGTATTCACGCTTGGTTGTCTGTGTCTGCTGCTCTCAGAACTAAGTCACTTTAACGTCCGATCTTGCAACAATGCTCGGAGCACTGCTTCGTTAAGAAAATTATTTGTCGTGGCCAGAGGAATAATTTTTCTCAAAGTCAATAGAAGGGTCCGTACTGCGGACGAACTAATCATTCTATTGTACTATTAATACTATAGCTAATTCCTGAAGATGGATATATAATTGATAACCCGTTATGATTTATTATGTTCATCTCATAAAGCAAATATGCAACAGATGGTGGAGAAATTTAGAGCAACGTTTTAAACCTAGTTCTGTGAGCAGACTCAGTAACAATTATGTGTTTCTTATGTGTGTTTATTCAAACCAAGACTACTATCCAACTGCGTCTTTTTGTGAATGAATGTAGGCTACACGCCCACTTTCCGTGCCTTAACAGTTCACGAGTTGCTCGCTGAGAAACCAGCCACTGTTAATGGCTTAAGTTAACTGTAGTTTATAAATCTGACCCTATAAAACGAAGAAACCTTTTATAGTGTGTCTTAATGCTATTTTAACCGCCCTAAATCGAGCGAAGAAACCCTCTTTTAGCGCGAAGAAGATGGCTTAAGTTAACTGTTTATAAATTTGACCCTATAAAACGAAGAAACCTTTTATAGTGTGTCTTAATGCTACTTTAACCGCCCTAAATCGAGCGAAGAAACCCTCTTTTAGCGCGAAGAAGATAGCGAGCGATGTTCCTCGCTTATCTTAAAATTAAGGCCTTATATTATATGTAGCTAGATTGATGCCATTGGTGTTCCGATGCCATACAACTAGACTATTACTCCCGGGGTTTAACCATTAGCGTAGCTAACTAATGCGTGCCCCCTCGCCCGAGCAACATTAATCTTACTGCAGGTCAGTGTCGGATTAATGATAACTGGGAGTCTTAAAATCTTGATCAAGTAATTGTTGCAACAACCGCACAAGTCCCATATAGCTGGCGAAGAAATCCCAGATCGGCAGTGCGTATAAATATATATATAATTATTTTTTTTTATATACTAAAGTTATGATCTTGGGCGAAGAATCCCCATTTTCAGTTTTGAACAGCATAAGTCCCATATCCAACTAGTAAATGTCAGATCGGCAGTGCGTTTTAGATGAAATCTATTTGATATTGGGTAAAGAAAATCCCCACTTTCGGGTTTCGTTGTAAACCGCGTAAGTCTCTCCTGAACAGATAAATCTCTTCAGGACAGCGGCTTAAATTTTAGCTGTGTGATAAAAAAAAAAAAAAAATCTCACTACAGTATTTCATCTGCTTATTGTCGCGTGTCATTGCATTCATATTAATCCACTGATGTGATGCAATTGGTCGATTTAATGGTGTAATGTTTTGCCATTGTCTGTGAAGTGAACGCGCTGTGTAAGTTATGAATGAAGTGTGAACGACAGCTCGACTGGATGAGCGCGAGATTCCCATGCATGTTTACATCTGGCTCACGTGCTTCGCGCACACACCGGTTGTTAAGCGTGCATCGGTTTCTTAGCAACGCCTGACCCCGAAAGGCGATAGCGAGCCCTTTCCGGTTCAAACTAAAGACAGCGCATACGTCACAGACTAATGTAAACAGACCATTGCATGTAGCCAAAGCTACCGCGCTAACGGCCCTACATGGATAGGAGCTAAAGCCCTTACCTCAGCTGTTAGCTGTTAGCATCCGACTGACACTTAGAGACAGTGTGTGTAAAGTGTAACAGAACTCCTACCTCTACAGTTTCTTTCTGTTCCACCTTCTGCTGAGCTATCAATTACTTTGGTCTCCCCCACATGCTTTGGTTGATTTGTGTATTTTATTTTACCGTGTTATTTGCAGCAATTATTTATTTATTTTATTTGGGCTTGTTTTATTTCATCTACTCCAGTCTGTAGTTAAGTCTAGCTACACCTATTGAGCAAAATTTAATTTACTTAGATTTTAAATCTATTTAAAACAATTTTCCATTTATTTTCCTACGCAATTAGGACATTTTAACTTTGTTTCAATTTTCAATTTTATTTTGTTACCCTTTTCCTCTCCTTCCTCTATAGGCATAGGTAATGCTAGCCACAAGCTGCTTCATCCTAGACGCTTAATCTTTCTGTTGTCCCCTCTCAATGTTCCCTGTCAGGTAGCATGCCCCCTGGTGCTCGGCAGTAAGCTGACGAGTCATCCATGGGGAATTCTCGGGGGCTGGACTCGTCTGCCTGACCTACCCGACATGTACTGGAAAGGGGGCGCCTCGGATACCTCTGGCCCTGTACTCCGAGTGGCAACACGCAGCACGACATCAGCAATAGGGACCTCAAGTGTTGTATCAACCATACTGACTGACACATAAGGGCAATTTTGGTTAAGTACCCTGTGAAGTTACACGGTGGTCCACCCTTTTGAGAGGAGCGAACTCATCCATAGTTCGAGGCCCAAAAGGGGTCCGTGTAACTTGGGACCCACAGGCGAAACCCAATTTTGGCTGTGCCAGCTAGTCGTTGAGCCTCCCTCACTTGAGTGATGCAACATTGTGCCAAAAGGCATTGCTGTTTGAGTGGTTGCCACCGGGTGCCATGGGTGCGAGTGATCAGGAGCCCCTGCAGTTGTGTGCTCGGGAGAGTCAAGGGAGACGGCCCAATCACTGGGGCTCACCCGGGTAACCTCAGCTCATCACCAAGCCTAACAACACCTAAGATATAGCCATTCACTCAATATGAAACGTGAAGAGGACTAGAGAGCCTCTCTGCTTTAGCGTGCTTGGTCTGTCCAGCTATCTCTCTCATCACCTCCCTAGGCAGTACAAGAGCCCCGCTCCGCAGTCCTTGTCACAGCCCCTAGAGGTGGTAGTAAGCCCTTGATTTCCCACTATTCCTTTCTAAATTTGAACTTTGATTTTTTTTTTTTTATTATTAATTTCGGTTCTGTTTGTTTTGGTTGTTTTGTGGGCCCGGAGACCGAACCTGTTTGAACCATCAGAAAATACTTGGTAATAACGTTGATAAACCAAATAGCCTAAGTCATTAAATGACCCCCTAGGTTATCACCCATCAACAGTGTTACCCATAGTTTTTGGGTGCTCACTCACACCAATTATTCACTCCTGCCTTAGCAGCCACGATATGTAAGCGTTTAGTTTGCGTCACTAACTGATCACACCAGTTAATCATGCAACACATAGCCCAAATATTTTAGCTCACTAAATCTGTGCGGACTTGCATTGGTGTCTTGTGTTTTTCCCTCTCCACTTGTGCTCCACCTGTGTCCAGATCATCCGGCTTGGCTAAGCACTGCAACAGACGCCCTCCGGTCCGGGACCACTCCTGATCTACAGCACCTGAGCGAAACAGCTGGATGACAACCTGAACTGGCAGACAGACCATGATCAAACCAGGGCTACGGCCACAGAGAGCCAGCCAGGATCATCGGTGCTCTTGCCTACAACCGCATCATCCAGTTAAAGCCAAGCGAAAGATGCTTCAACCACAAGGAGGCCCGGAAAACCAGGAGCGCGTGCAGAACCGCCAGACCAGCTGGACCAGCAAATGACAGCGGATGAAGAGGACAAGGAGCTACAAGAGGAAGTAGAAAGTTTCAGGATGCCTCTACAAAACCCACACAGACACTGAGCACAGAGAGCAGCCGGAATAGAAGCCAGAGAGGCTTCAGCAGGCTAAAGCTCTCTTAAGTAATGACCCAGGCGAACTGAAACAATGCCTGTGAATGCTGCCTGCAAGCTGCCGAGCTGAAATCCAAGTCTCTGCTCAGCGACGAGGCAACTTCAAACGCCAACCAACAAAGCCAAGGCGAACTCAATGTCACAAATGAACTAAAATAGGCTTGCAGACCACAAGGTGAACAGAAAGGGAAAACACAACACAGAATTTCCCCTGACAAGCAGGCCCAGGCCCACTGTTCACACCTCACTTGCCAGCAACCACAGGTGGGGCAGGGACCCTTCCAGAGCATCACTGCAGATACACACACCGTGTGGCCCCACAGACCCCAACCAACTGGCCTGCAGAAGGCCACCACACTGGCCTGCCTGCAAAACATAAACTTTTATGCTCGAACTCTGCCCCATGTGACCACACGAGACAGGCTATCTGCTCAGGATCACCTCCGGCCTTGAAACGCAACATCCTGTACCAGCAGTCTAAAACCGTCAAAGCGGATTACAAAACTTACGAGAAGCCTGCTACAGCCAGCTCTGAGTCTACGGCAGACAACAGATGCATCACATTGCGAGTCACCATTCAAGCGCCATGGTCTTCCCCCGCACAATGACCACCTGACATCCGCGGAACTCAGCCCATATGGCCTACAGACAACACAGCGCTGCCTCCATAAAGACTGGTAAAATCCTGCCTATCCCTGCACAGTACCCAGAACTGACTCTGGAGTGCACACGGGCCAGCAACAGAGATCCTGAGGACATAAAACGTGGCCTCCACAGCAGCGCAAACAGGATATATCAGACTCTCAAAACTCCTTTTAACTGCGAGTGGCATAAGAAACTTACCAGAAAGCCCTCCTACTAAAAGAAACGCCCAGATCTTGTCAAACAGTCTCTCACAACAGAGACATCCATCCCAATGCCAGATGGTCATGGCACCCAAGCAGCACATCAGCAGACGGCTGACCGCCCACGACAAGCCAAAATAAACACACGGTCAACTCTCCTGCACCTGGCCATCAGCTCCATGAGACCGTACACCCTGTGTACACAACCCCAAATGAACACCGGCCCTCTTTTCACCAACATGGACCTGTCGTATGGTTTTGAGCCCGAGGGACTTTAAGCATTCAGAGAATTAGCCTCAAGTGCGGGAACTTTCACACTCCAGCCAGACAGGTCACCTAGACAGACTGTCAGGTCACAGAGGTCACGGGAAAATCTCACAGCCAGCCATGAGGACATGGCCTGAAGCCTCACGCGCTTCAAAGCACTCACCGAGCACACACCAGACCTGCCTGCGCAAGCAAGTGCACAAGTTTCCTATGAGACCTTGCAACCCCCGGAGAAGCCCTGTAAAGTGCAAGAACGTCTGGCCAGACCATACCAGATGTTTACACTGGCAAAAATATGAGACTGCACTACCAGCATACACAAAAGGGGAACGGACAGCAACAGTGTGACACACAGACAGCGTGGCCAAACCCTCAAGCACACACCTTCAAGGGGATGGAGGGAACCTGGCCCCACTCTGAGCCACACCCCCTTTTCTAAGAGACATCCTGCACCTGTCGACAACGGCCAGTGCCAAAGCTGCTCTTCACAAGAAGCAACAATGCAGAGCTGATGTCAGCTATGTGGACTCACTCAAGACCACATTACATCATCAAACTCAAATGGCATCTGCACTCTACACCAACAACATGGCCAGAACTAAAGGGGGGTTGCCCACTTCAGCAGAACACTGCTCCCACCGGGGCACTAACTACTCAGATGACAAAAGAGCCCAGCTCCGCACTTCACGAATCATCCAGTGATTCTCCAGTCTACCACAGCAACACTTCAAGCTGGACTCCCAGTCATCACAGTACAAGTGACAGCCATCCTGATAACCCTTTAAATCGCATCAGCTCACAAGAACTGCATCAAAGAACTCCTCAGTTACACAGACTCAAATTATGCCAATCTCAGCTTCGCACGCCACCTCCTTGGCTAGGAAAAAAATGAGTTTGCCACAATGAACAGGAAGCCAGTCAAGCACCAACACCTGTACCAGGCGTGCAACAACATCGCAAGTGCATTGCATGGTGAGCTACGGCCTCAACCAAGAACCACCCACCCACCCACCAATGACATGGCAGCCGTAACCAGAATGAAACCAACTTTCACCTCCAGGGTACACACCTCGCAGCCCTGACACTAACTTAAAAGCTATCCATAAATGTCATTGCCTAAATGCAAACCGCTGACTGAACAATAAAGCTTGTTCTCTACCACCTCCCTAACCCCATCCAACCACCCTATCACATCTACTCGACTTGCTGCTGCTCCAGCCCTCAAACTGCGGCATGACGTCACACACATGCTACATGTGCTGAGCAACATTGCATACTGTGTCCCTGATGCCCACTCTGCGCCAAAGCTTGTGGTGACACAGTGACAAAGGGGGGTCAGGTCAATGCATACCCACAACGCACCATGTGCTGGACACCACAGTACCAGAGACACTTATAAGACACTAAAACAAGTGGCATACGGGGCTGGCATAAAGCAAGATGTGGCGGAATGTGTCAGAGCATGTCAATTCCAAAACAGCAAGCCTGAACCACAAAGCCCCACTACAATGCACTCCACTTTGGGTTTACAATCACTGAAATGACCCATAGCTGTTTCACCACATATGGGCCGATAATACCAAGCAGATCTGTGTCAGTCCTCACTTCCCAGTCTGCCAGCATGTCACAGAAAGCAAACCCCATAGGAGATGTGAACACCTGACTAAGAGGCATTACAGAGAGCCTCACCCTAAAGACCACTGAACTTTTAATATTCTGAGTAATAGTCACAATCCGGAAAAGACTCCTGACACACGACTCAAGCCAGAATCACCACCACGGGGAGCTAAACAAGGCCATCAGTTCCTTAAGCTATGCCCTCAAAGCCCAGCTGACACTACGCGACAAGCACAGCACCCATCGGCAAAAGGAACTGATACATGGCCAAAACCCGCATAGACAAACTGGCAGCGAAAGTCCAGGATGGTTTCAGGCATCAGACCACTGAGTTCCTGAGAGAGCTGTTGCACATCTCACGCTTCACAGACAAGCTCGAAATGAAGACTCGGGATAAACTCAAGGTACCAGGTGGAGTGAAACCGGAAACAAAGGAAAAAGTTGAACAGCTCCAAGAAGCCCTTGCAGTTGCTGAAAGTGACCGACAAGAACTAAAGGCTTCCCAGAAAGACATGAGAAGACATCTACAGTCTGCAGAACAGCTACTAAAGGAAGCCAAAACTGACCTTAAAACAAAAGACTCTGAAATAAATGCTCTGGAAGACCACCTAAAAAGGAATTAGAGCCAAGAAAAGCGGAGCCCTCGTCAGCATCACCACCGCTGAGCAGAATGGAGTCCCCCATCCAAGAATTGCTACACACTGGAAGAAGTGAACGGCCGCAAACCAAAGCATCGCCAGCCCTCACCACAGAACTCTTCCCTTCTAGCAAAAGAAGAAACCCTCTCCATGCAGACCCCGAAACTGCACGAGACGACTCCCAAAGACCTTGACAAACTGGCCAAAACATCCCCAGTTCGACCAAACACTACAGAAGGCCGAGATATCCAGAAGTGGAAGCTCACGCGACTGACAGAGACAGGTTACACCTCCTCAGACCCACATCCAGTCCTGAGAGTCAACCTGATGCAAAGGTCCATGAACAGGTGCACAGCTGCACGCCCTCAGACCTTCAAACGGAACCACTGGAGAAGAGGGGCCCAGGTGGAGACACTGCGTGACCTGACACGGAAGGCCTTTAACAAGCACAAGGCCTCTACCAAAGGTGTTTGTAAGACCCCACTGAATCTGAACTGCACAACCCAGAATCCAAAACAGACGCCAGAAGGCACCCAGCATTGCCACAATGTAAGGCCCTTCTACAGAAAGCCACTAGCCAGCAGAGGAAAGAGCCATTGCCATGGCAACAGACCCAGGTCCCAGAAAAGCCACTGGCAGGAACCATGGAAAAGGCCATCCTCATCCTGCGAACACCATGGTATGTCCGACGACAGTCCCCACAAGATCCTCCTCCACACCTTTCACACAGGTGCCAAACGGATGTTTCACAAGGACAGCCGGACACTCCTACTTCTGAGTTACAGGAGCTTCTGATACTGGCAGAAGAGCTCCTTGAAATAGACTCAACCGAGGAGTACTGCGAAGGACAAACTTCTGACTCCTCGCCTGACGCAACACAGCATCAGACCCCTCCAAGGGAGGAGCATCCCTTAAAACTAGTCGACACCCCAGAAGCAACCAGACAACGTTGGGTTGAGCAACGGCCCACATGCCCGACAGCGAAACCTCTACCAACACAACTCAGGCAAGCTCAAGTCGGTGCCGCCACAAAAGCAAAGCGACACCGCAAACATCAGATTTATGGTAATGTTCCAGCAGAACAGAGGGCTAACAACCACCTGCACTCTCACCAGTGAGAGTCTAACCCGGCTGTTCCACACCACGGGTACCACAGATAGCCTTCTGGCTAACAGCATCAACAACCATCTGACCCGGACCAACCCACTTCGGGATGACAGCTGACACTGCCTCGACATCTGCTGCACCAGCTCGAGGAACCGCACCTTACTACAGCCTACAGTTCCACAGCTTCCCACTTGACAGCATCCACCACGGCACCACAACCACTCCTGGAGGCAACCAACAACCAGAAAGCCACCACTGTCCCCCAGCCATGAGTGGCAGGTGCAAGTCTGATTGTTCTGCATCTTTAACGTCGCTCGTTGCTGTCTATTGGACGGACAACAACGTTCGAAAGAGGGGAATTATGTAGCATTTGGACCAATCAGACACAATTTCTCATTTGATTTAACAAATGAAACTAGTTATTAGATTAACAAATAATCACAGACCCCTCACCCAATACACATTCTTAGGTGCCCCTATGTCTGCAGACGCCGCCAGAGCACCCCCGGTGCCATGGCAACCCATCAGATAACATTAGTTTTATTGCGCAAAGGAATGCAAAATGGTCAAGAAACACTCACTTCATATCCACTTTAGGAAAAGGACATTTATGCCATAAAATGGACTCTTCTCTAATTAATTCATAGGAAAACCTTTCTTTGAATGAGCACACATATCATTAAGTCATTGTGTATATTATTACTGTTTTTGTGTATTTTAATACTGTTTTATGCATGCTTATAATAGATCAATAGTTAATATCACTCTGACTGTAACATGTTTGGTCTCTATCAATTCGTCTTCGGATGATCTAACTGAGAGTGAATATTACATGTTGATACCTATGCAACATATCAGTGTCCTAAGAATCTTTAATAGTTTGTATAATAACTTTCAATCCAACCCCTTTTGGAAATTACCATGCTCTCAGACAAAGGGCCATAAAACCCCCAGTATTTCCAAAACTCCCGCTTGGAAATTCAGCCTTTCTCATTGGTCAAGCCCATCCTGAAAGGCGTGACTCTTCGCAGACTTTAAAGAGCCCACGCGCTCTCTCTCTCTCTCTTCTACCAAAAAGTGCCCTGGAGATCACCTGGGAAACCTCGCGGCTCCCCTTCCGGGGGAGCCCGATCTTCTGGCAATTTTAAGTTCGGTAACTTTGGGAACTCACTTCGGACTAATCATGGCTGGAAGGACGAAGCTTTTACTCCAAAAGGAATCCCCCCCGGGAATCTACGCATTATACATGCACCAGGATACTTTACTCAGCACCCACAAAAACCATGCAAGTAACCGCTTGTTAACTATCTAGATGCGCTTCTAGGCTTCGACCCCTTTTAATTAAGGTGATATGATTTTCTAATGGCTCAAACCCAGGTTTTAGTTAGTTAAAATCCTGCCATGGTTCTCTTGCGCGCGAGCGCTCTCTCTCTCGCTCTCTCTCTCTCTCTCTCTCTCTCTCTCTCTCTCTCTCTCTCTCTCTCTCTCTCTATGCCTTCCTTGCCTTGGCATCCATGTTTAATGTGTGTATGTCTGTGTCTAGTTCTATGTTTCATGTTCCCCTGTAGTGTAGTTTAATAAACATCCATATGTATTCACGCTTGGTTGTCTGTGTCTGCTGCTCTCAGAACTAAGTCACTTTAACGTCCGATCTTGCAACAATGCTCGGAGCACTGCTTCGTTAAGAAAATTATTTGTCGTGGCCAGAGGAATAATTTTTCTCAAAGTCAATAGAAGGGTCCGTACTGCGGACGAACTAATCATTCTATTGTACTATTAATACTATAGCTAATTCCTGAAGATGGATATATAATTGATAACCCGTTATGATTTATTATGTTCATCTCATAAAGCAAATATGCAACACACCCAATCAATAAATCACAATAAATCATCAATCGCCCAATCAACTTTGCTGCATTTGACTGAATCTGGGCAGAGAGTATATCCCTGTACACTTCAGAATTCATCCGGCTGCTTCTGTTTTCTGTCATGTCATCAATAAACACCAGTAACATAGTGCCACTGGAAGCCATGCATGCTTACACTGCATGCTCACACTGCTCTACACAGTAAATTTTGCAGTGTTAAATGAACTCTATAAGAGTTAAATTTAACACTCGGCTCGAGTGTATTTGGTCCCACTCAGAATTGGTGATAAATTGACTCTCGTCATAGTGTTAAATTTTCAGAGTTAAATTAACTCTATTTTGAGTAAAAAATTAACACTGCTCAACACTGAATAGTGTTACCAGAGTTTAACACTAGGGGAAATTAACTCTGTTCTGTGTTACCAGAGTTTAACACTAGGGGAAATTAACTCTGTTCTGTGTTACCACAATTTAACTCTGCAGGAAAATTTACTCTAATTAGTGTTAATATTTCACTTATGTAGAGTTCATTTACATTTATAATAGTGAAAAATTCTTTAATTTTAAATCCCATTTGGTGTTTTAAAAACAGAACAGAAAACAAGATCAACGACGTCAAATTCAAAACATTTATTACAATGCTGTCATGCTCAAGAAACATACACAATTTCATGCACAAAAATACATCATGTGACGTCTGCATGAAATGACAATTACATCACTATATTCAGTACAGAACCAGTTGAACCACCTAGCTAAGCAGCCTTGCTATACTCAGCAATACAAGGACCTTCACTTTGCCAACATCTTTGTTGTACACAGTGGTCTGAATGAAAGTGTACAGTCGTGGCCAAAAGTTTTGAGAATGTCATAAATATTAATTTTCACAAAGTCTGCTGCTTCAGTGTTTTTAGATCTTTTTGTCAGATGTTACTATGGTATACTGAAGTAAAATTACAAGCATTTCATAAGTGCCAATGGCTTTCATTGACAATTACATTAAGTTTAAGCAAAGACTCAATATTTGCAGTGTTGACCCTTCTTTTTCAAGACCTCTGCAATTCGTCCTGGGATGCTGTCAATCAACTACTGGGCTACATCCTGACTGATGGCAGCCCATTCTTACATAATCAATGCTGGGAGTTTGTCAGAATTTGTGGGTTTTTGTTTGTACACCCGCCTCTTGAGGATTGACTGCAAGTTCTCAATGGGATTAAGTTCTGGGGAGTTTCCTGGTCATGGACCCAAAATTTCAATGTTTTGTTCCCCAGGCCACTTACTTATCACTTTTGCCTTATGGCAAGGTGCTCCATCATGCTGGAAAAGGCATTGTTCGTCACCAAACTGTTCTTGGATGGTTGGGAGAAGTTGCTCTCGGAGGATGTTTTTGTGTCATTCTCAAAACTTTGGTCTCCTAAAGTTGATTCAGCTGTGGGATCAGGGCACCTCCAGTGCAGAGCTTTCTCAGGAATGGCAGCGGGCAGGTGTGAGTGCATCTGCACGCACAGTGAGGCCAAGACTTTTGGAGGATGGCCTGGTGTCAAGAAGGCCAGCAAAGAAGCCACTTCTCTCCAAAAAAACATCAGGGACAGATTGAACTTCTGCAGAAAGTATCGTGAATGGACTGCTGAGGACTGGGGCAAAGTCATATTCTCCAATGAAGCCCCTTTCCGATTGTCTGGGGAAAAAGGCTTGTCAGGAGAAGAAAAGGTGAGCGCTACCATCAGTCCTGTGTCATGCCAACAGTAAAGCATCCTGAGACCATTCATGTGTGGGGTTGCTTCTCATCCAAGGGAGTGGGCTCACTCACAATTCTGCCCAAAAACACAGCCATGAATAAGGAATGGTACCAAAACACCCTCCAACAGCAACTTCTTCCAACAATCCAACAACAGTTTGGTGAAGAACAATGCATTTTCCAGCACGATGGAGCACCGTGCCATAAGGCAAAAGTGATAACTAAGTGGCTCGGGGACCAGAACGTTGAAATTTTGGGTCCATGGCCTGGAAACTCCCCAGATCTTAATCCCATTGAGAACTTGCAGCCAATCCTCAAGAGGCGGGTGGACAAACAAAAACCCACCAATTCTGACAAACTCCAAGAAGTGATTATGAAAGAATGGGTTGCTATCAGTCAGGATTTGGCCCAGAAGTTGATTGAGAGCATGCCCAGTCGAATTGCAGAGGTCCTGAAAAAGAACGGCCAACACTGCAAATACTGACTCTTTGTATAAATGTCAGGTAATTGTCGATAAAAGCCTTTGAAACGTATGAAGTGCTTGTAATTATATTTCAGTACATCACAGAAACAACTGAAACCAATATCTAAAAGCAGTTTAGCAGCAAACCTTGTGAAAACTAATATTTATGTTATTCTCAAAACTTTTGGCCACGACTGTACATCTTGTGTAGAATAGTGTTATAAGTGGTGCCAAAAACAAAGTGTGCCTTAAGAAGTTTGTTCACCAAAAATCAGAATTCTAATTAATTACTCACCCTCATGTCATTCCAAACCTATAAGACTTTTGTTCATTTTTGGAACACAAATGAAGATATTTTTAATGAAATCTGGCAGACTTCTGTCCTTTCATCAACAGCCTATAACTACAACTTTCAAGGCCCGGAAAGGTGTTAAAGACATCATTAAATGAACCTGTGTTTTATTAAGCAACACGAGCGCTTTGTTTGCACGAAGAAGAACAAAAAAATAATAATTTACCACTTTATGAAAGTATTAATCCCTGACAAGCATACACAAGAGCACGACGACGGATGATAGTTTTGTTGAAATTAAAGCAGACGTTGTGAATGCATGCATAAAATTGAGGTTAAACCAGTGGAGTCACATGATAACTTTAATGATGTCATTACTACCTTTCTGGGCCTTGTGTGCTAGCTTGCGTGGACTCTCAATGTAAGGACAGAATTCTCTCAGATTTCATTAAAATATCTTCATTGGTGTTTTGAAGATGAACGAAAGTCTTACAGGTTTGGAACGACATGAGGGTGAGTAAATGATGACAATTTTCATTTTTGGGTAAACAGTTGGTTAAAGGCATCAAGAGAAGAGACTGACTTGCATGGAATGGCATTCTGATCAAAATTGAAGTACTGGTGAACTGAATAATTCTTCCCAGAGCCAGTAGACAGGGCTGAGCACTTCCAGCGATGTCTTGAATATGCTCCTCAATGCTTGTTCCACTCTGAAAAAACCAAGCAAATTGCAGAGGACTATCACTGATATGTTAAATAAAAAAACTACAAAAAAAAAATTAATTAATAATAAATAAAAACGAACCTTCTAGAAGATATCCCTACTTGAGACGTAGACACCCTTCCTGGCCTCTTCTGGCCTTAACAAGACACAAACAACAAAGCATTTTAAGATTATCAACACTGCTTAAAGAATGCTATATCGAGTTAATCCTTAGTCACAGTTTAAAGCAACTCAGTAGCTACAAAACTGCTGAGAAAAGTGGCACAATGAGATTTCTCAAATTATATTCCTCGTTCTTTAGAAATGTTTCTCTGTATAGTTAAGACTCCGGTGCTTCTTAGAAAGACAAAAATACAGAAAAAGGAGGAGAAAGTGTTTTAAAATCCAAGAGAAATATACACCACCTGTATTATGGACATGTGATCAAAACATTTAAATGTTGTCAACAACGCATTAAAACTAAAACAAAAACAGTGCGATACTTACATAGCCATTTTTGAAGAAGGTACGGGAACAAAGGCACAATTCCTCTGGCTTCGTTCACCTTCCTTGGTGGTGATGTACTGCAGAAATAAAAAAAGTGTTAAATATAAAATTTTAAATTAAAAAATGTTTATATATATATATATATATATATATATATACACATACATATACATTACACACAGTTATCATATATACACAGTTATTCATATGAAATATTACCTATTCTTTTCTTTAATGTCAGCTGTCAGAATATTGAGTTTTTCTTGTTTCATCGAGAATCAATCAGACCAGCTTAATAATAATTAAAAAAAATAAAATAAAAAAAATCAAAGCAAAAACATAAATATGGTATATAAACAATAAAATACTACTTCAAACAATACTTAATTTTAAATACATTAACCTTATAAACATCAAATTAATGTTGTATTTTTAAGTATATTTATGAGTTTGCAACAGTCCCCCAAAAGCATAAGTAATAAAAACTTATTGCCCACCGTTTAGCTCCATCATCATCTAGTCTCATTCCTTTACTGGAAGACCTTTCTTCAATAATGAGTGTGTCCTGCGAGTCACTGGAAGGATGAAGACAGGGACTGATTTGACTGCGCAGGAGAAGCTTGTTACTTAAAAAAAGGAGAAAGATAATACATTAGTTCTGCAATATGTGCTATGCCATGCCATTAACAGTCACTCCAAATAAACAGGCAGCATTTAAAAAATGCGTTAACATTACTTGTAACAACACTTACATGTACCGATCGGATCATGTCAACTAACTGTGTATGTCTAATAACAAAAACGTAAAATAGTTGTTAGTGGTAATCACTGCATAAGGTTAAAAAAACGAAAAACAAAGACGCGGCTGTTTTTAAATGAGATGTTCCGCCTGCCCCATTGGCTTCTTCGTCGCGCAGCATTGAGCCGAGTTAACGCTAAAACCACAGCGCCATCTACATGCCTTCAATAACGATGCAATGGGGGCGTTCGACTAATTTGTCTTCACAGAACTTAAATTAATCCCGTTTATACATTTAGTCTTTCATGAGCTGAACAGTAGCAAATAGAGTTTATATAACATTCAAACGGTTTACATAGCATCATATAATTTATTCAGAGTTACGTATCTAACGTGGTAGGACATGCTAAAGCATTTCATTCCACAACTACATAACGTGCTGTACTTACATTCTAACATCACGCAAACCCCGGCCACAGCCCTACCGAGAACATTTCGACCGTCCAATACATACAAATGTGTCAGTTTAAGGTATACCCCATTGTGACGTTACATCATTGAACGTTTAAAAAACAAATTAAGTAGATGTACCAAAGCTAAATACAGCTGAAAATCAAATTAAGTAACATTACTGACATCATTTAAACTTTTATCATTACCACATTGAGATAGAAAAACACATTTCTCCAACATACTGACTTGCCTATTCGATATTCCCGAGTTTAAACCAATCAAATTACACAAAGTTAAACTTATGCATTAATAGTAACAAATATTAACCTCAAATATTAAACTTATGTTTTAATAAATTAATTAAAAGAGCTTACCTTTTGGTGCAAGGCAAAAGAAAATGGCGACGAGAGAACTTTTTCTCTGGTCTTCGGGGGTTGGCTTGAGGGGCGGAGCTTAACAGAGTAAAGTTAACAATGCAGAATTCAACTCTGATAATTTTCACCAACACTAGAGGGCATTTTTCACTATTTGTTGTTAAGTTAACTCCTTAAGAGTAAATGGAGAGTAACACTGCTTAATTAACACTGCTGATTTTACTGTGTACCAAGTTTCACAGATGATGTTCTATGCTTTGGATCATGAGCTGTTCCAAGCATTCTCCATACCTTTTTCTTCCTATCGTTCTGATACAGGTTGATCTTAATTTCAGTCGTCCAACGAATGCTTTTCCAGAAGTGGTCTGGCTTTTTTAGGTGTTTTTTGGAAAATTCTAATCTGGCTTTGTTTGCACCTTGTGGTGAATCCTCTGTATTTGCTCATATTTAAGTCTTCTCTTGATTTTAAACTTTGACAGTGACACGTCTACCTCCTGGAGAGTGTTCTTCTCTTGGCTGGATGTTGTGAAAGAGTTTTTCTTTACCATGGAGAGGATCCTTCGATCATCCACCACTGTTGTCCTCCATGGACGTCCAGGCCTTTTAATGTTGCTGAGGTCACTAGTATCTAGTTGCCTGTTGATTTGGCCACTCCTAATGTTCCTGCTATCTTTCTGATAGATTTGTTTTGTTTTTGAAGCCTAACAATTGTCTGTTTGACTTGTATGGAGAGGTCCTTTAACCGCATGATGTGGGTTCACAGCAACAGCTTCCAAATGCAATTGGCACACTTGGAATCAACTCCAGACCTTTTACCTGCTTAATTGATGTATAAATAATGAAAGAATATCCCACGCCTGTCTATGAAACAGCTTTTGAGTCAACTGTCCAATTACTTATGGTCCCTTGAAAAAGGGGGAGGTACATATGTATGATATCAGAATGAATTAGACAATTTACGATTGTATCAGAACATCAAAACATGAGGAGCCAGAATTCCACAAAAGGGATAACAAGACAACAGGATTTCATAAATCAGATCCTAAGATTCGATCAGAACATCGAAACATGAGGAGCCGAAATTCCAGAGAGGCCCCAAGAAAACAGGATGTCTTAAATTAGATCCTAGCACCAGCCCATCTGAAGACAGCCTAACCAACAAGCCTCTTTCACAGGACAGCTTGCAACATTAAGACAAAAGAACACTTATTGATAAGTCCAACGCAGGAATGAGATCGTCAAATTTAGGGCAAATAATCCAGATTAATGGTCAAAGAGATGGCCATCACATGTATTCCACAAGTGAAATCACAAGCTTCTTTAGATTGACTTTCCCCCCACACATAGAAGACAAAGAACCAGACTGAAATTCCTTTGTCCAAAGAACATGTATTTTGGTCTCCATAGAACTACACAGAGACCTTCTTTTTATATGCACCTAAAATCATCCTAAAAGGACATTTCTATGCATAACCCTATACTATTTATGTAACCCACACATTAGACTATCATGTTTTAAGCACATATTATGTATGTCTTTTCAATAGCTATTGAATGACTTTAAGGGTTATTCGTGTTTGGTATGTATGAGTTTGACAATTATAGCTTGAAACGTTTGTTCCAATTGATTCTTTGTCAAATGTATCATATTCTGGTTATAGAAATCACATCCACAAGTATACTTTGCAAGAGTGTGTAAAGTTTGGACCATGTGACTGACAACATGCTGATTTATGATGGAAGGAACAACCCTAGCTAAGATAATAGCCTATCTAATTGGTCAAGACACCAGATGGGATGTGTCCAGAAGCTAAGTTTAAAAAACTCAGGACACCATCAAATCTTCTCTTCCCTTCTCTTCTCTCCTCCCTTCTTCTTTTTGCCACCGCGTTTTGACGCTGCTTTTTAGTGCTCTTTGAGCGTGCTCTGGCCTACAGGCCAGTTGCTACTTAACACCACGATGAAAAGAAAAACCACCTAGTCTCGTTATATCCTTTCTTTCTTTTATTTTAGTTTATTTTCCGTTGCGATTTTCGTCTTCTCAGTTTAAGTTTTGCTGCCACGCCTTGACTCCGAGTTCAACTCGAGCCTGTGACCGCCTCAAAACTTCAACCAGACCTACTCCGCATCTCCAGCCAACGCCCAAGACATCACTTCAACGACTACTGAACTTCCAGCCAATCGGCAACTTGAGAAACCCCTTTTCCGGCAACAGAGAAGACAAAAGGGAATTCCTTAACACAAAAAGGCAAGGCAACGCCAGTAACCTCCAGATTTTAACTGAACTGGTGCATTTAATATAAATTTCAGCCTCATTGAGAAACACAATTTGAGGGTTAAATAAGTGATTGATGGTTGTTCAGGCCTATGCAATAGCCCATATTGCTGTAAACTTGGGATACCACATTTTCATTCTCTTGAACTCATCCTGTCCTCACTTTCTCTTTCATGATCAGCCTGTGGCACTGCTGAGGCACTATTGAGCCTTCAGCTCATCTGTATTGTTGGATCGACTGTTTCTCATCTATCTCTTGAAAATATCCCATAGATTCCATATGGGGTTCAGGTCAGGTATGTTGGCTGGCCAATCAAGCACAGCAATATTACAGTCAGCAAACCACTTGGAAGTGGTTTTGGCACTGTGAGCAGGTGCTAAAGTCCTGCTGGAAAAGGAAATCATCATCTCCATGAAGCTTGTCAGCAGATGGAAGCATAAAGTGCTCCAAAATCTCCTGGTAGACAGCTGCATTGACTTTGGACTTGTAAAACACTTTTGTTGCTTTGAGGTGGGAAGTGGGTAAGGTTAGGGACAGGTTTGGTGGTATGGGTAGGTTTAAGGGTGGGTTAAGATGTAAGGGATGGGTCAACAGTGTAATTATAAATGTAATTACAGAAATGAATTACAGATGTAACTACGTATAGGTATTTTTAAAAATATAAGTACAATGTAAAAACATGCATGTACACAATAAATGCATTGTACTAAATGATTAATTGACATAGTTAAGGCCACCGAATATAAAGTGGGACCAAAAAAAATGTTCACAATATTCAAATTTTTGGAGATGGGAAGATGTTTTAGGTTGGAGGTGCTGTACATGTAGGGGGGTTAGGGGGTTGCTGATTTTACCGAGTATATAAAACACGTCAAAACTCCGGGAAACACAACAAGCTGAGAACAAAAAAAAATAATAATAAAAATAAAATCGCTGAAAACACTGCATAGCCCACACTGTTAAAAATTGTCCTGTTAAAAAAAAAACAAAAAAAAAAAAACAACAGTAAAGAACTGGCAGCTTGGTTGCCAGCAAGTTACTGTAAAATTAACAGTATCTTACTGTTGGGTAAAATTACAGTTGGCTACTCTTTATTTAAAAAAAAAAAAAAAAAAAAAGGTAAGTAAGAAAAAAAAATGATCAGAATGAGTGTGAGAGGGATGCATACTTTCCTTAAAATCTGCATACAGCAGACTTATACACTGAGAAAAAAAATAAGATAAGTGGTTGCAAACAATTTATTTTAGCTACATTTAATTAAAAACAAAATATGTTGAAAGTCAGTCAACTCAATTTAAATAAAAAAAAAAATTTAAACTCTAAAATAAATTGATTGCAACCACTTAACTTAAAAAAAAGAAAAAAAAATATTAAATTCAATTAATCTTTTTATTTTTTAAATAGTGTAATGTGCTCTGCATCTCCAATGTTTTAAAGTGCATTTTTCTTATTTTGCAAATGATCTGTCAATGGGGCAATCAATTAAAAATATTCTTGTTTCAGTTTGCATTAAGTTTATCTTTCTTACTGTTAGGGAAGCAGACTGGACACAGAGGATTAGGAAACAATGTGATATTTGATTCAGCAGAGGTTAAGGAGTAAATGGAGGTGAGTGGAGTCATGGAATACTAGCAGTTATGGAGATGGGTAAACTGATGTGGCTTGTATCTTGCCAGGAACTCGTTGATGCTGAGAAGCACATACCCCAGATTGTGGGAGGAGGAGAGAATGGATGATCCACCGGGTGGAGAGGACGATGGGGATCCAGGGAGACAGCGGTGGAGGTAACTGGAGGTAAACACACAGACAGTTTAGTAAGGTAAGTAGTAGGCGAAGGATAAAGAGAGTCCACTTCGTATTGATGAGTTTGGACAATTGACTGGAGTGGGGTGTGTGCTTAAGTTGTGATGTCAATGAGGTGCAGGTGCTCTGAATTAATATTCAGGTGATTGAGATCGCTGTGATGGATTGGTGGTGGAGCCTGGCTGATCTGTGACACTTTCCTTATGGCGGACAATAGGCTTGTTTGAGATGAGCAAAATCTGCGCAGAACCGATCACCGGTGATCACCGCGAGATGCATGCCGGTTAGAAAAGTGTCTGAGTTCCGTCCGCGTTGCTTTGATGTCATGCTGACGTGTGCCAAAAAACTCTCGCGATGGCCAGGCGGATGTGTCGGATTGAGCAGTCGCACGCAATTGCTCTCCACCGACTGCGCTGATCAAAAGCATGATGGGAAATGACTGACTGACGACACAGCTTGTTGCTCATTGGTTCAGACAACCGTGACGCTGCCTTCTCTTCTAAAATGTTTTATTTTTTTTAATCTGATTTCATGTTATGTATTTAAATTGTGCATGAATATTCCCAAACACTATGACAGTGCGACAGAGGTTGTCTGAACCAATGAGCAACAAGCTGTGTCGTCAGTCAGTCGTTTCCCATCATGCTTTTGATCAGCGCAGTCGGTGGAGAGCAACTGCACGCGACTGCTCAATTTGACAAGCCGCCTGGCCATCGCGAGAGTTTTTTGGCACACGTCAGCATGACATCAGAGTAAGGCGGATGTAACTCGGACATTTTTCTAACCGGCATGCATCTCGCGGTGATCACCGGTGATCGGTTCTACGCAGATTTTGCTCCTCTCAAACAATCCTAGTGTCTGGCTTGACATGTCTGTTTTCAGCTCCGCCCCCCGCCTGGAAGCGGCTACTTTCGCTGATCGCCGTCTTGCTTCAAGTTGAACGAATCTTGTGCGTTATGTTGTGACTGGTTCTTTGGTTCATGTGTCATGCTCTCAGTAGGTGTGATCGACTTCATGCAGCACTACGCAGACCGATCGGCAGCTGACTTGAAGCAGTGCATGCCGGTTAGAATTTTTTTTTTTTTAATTAAACGTCAGTCATTCCAACATATTGTATAGAAAAATATTGAACATAGACTACAATATGTAAAATATGGAAGAAAAAAAAAGGGTTTTCCTTTAGGCGATTTCTGTTTGTGTATATGGTACTTCCCCATAATCAAACAAAGATTAACAATAAATGTCACATTTGGTGTTAATTTTTCTGTATTAAAATAGGAAAAATACATCTTTCTCAGAAAAATAAACTTTCATGCCTAAATATTTACAAAGGAGGCCTTCCAAATCTGTCCAAAACATTTTACTATAAATGTCATTAAAAAATAAGTGACAGCATCCTCCCTCTCTGCTCCACAGAAGTCACACCTATCATCCACATCAATACGAAACCTAAGAAAAAGTGTTTTAGCAGAGTACACCAGATGAAGTATTTTAAAATGTACTTCTCTCACCTTATCTGCTTTTTTAAGCAGCAACCATGCATATTTCCAATCAATGTACTCAATTTTAGAATGCCAAAATGTTTTAGAAGATATTGGGCTATATTCTATAAGTAATTTCCTAATAAAGTAATTATTCCATCTCTTATCAGTAATAGTTACTCCTTTAATTGCAATATCAGATCTAAGACTCACATTGTCATTATTCACGTTTCCTTTAAACAGACATTTTAAACCAGATGGTATAGCATCAAACACAACACAATATTCTTTAAGGATTATTGGGATATTATACCTCTGAAGAAATTCTACACAGGTATACAGGTGCCCATTCTCATTAAATAACTGTTTAACAAATATAATTCTATTATCAACAAAGTTTAAATGTTATATACCTATTATTCCAAATTATACATTTGTTTGGAGAAAAATTATGTTTATGAATAAGCAACCAAGATAAAAGCACCTGCCTGTGGAAATTACTTAATTTAACTGTAATCTTACTAAGTTCAAAATTGCATTGCAAAAGAAAAGCAAGCCCACCCATTTTTTCAAAGATTAGATTAGGAATTAAATACCCAATTTTATATTTATATTGAAAGTAATCCATCTATTCTTTAAAATTGTATTTGAAGTGCTGAAATCAAGCACATTTAAGCCTCCACTGCAAACCGAATTAGTCAATATTACATTTTTTAATATAATGAGATCTGTTCCTCCAAATAAAATTGAAGATTTTTATCAACTTCCTTAATTATGTTATTAGGGACTTCCAATGAAATAGCAAGATAAAGCAGATGAGATAAACCTTCAGTTTTTGATAAAATAATTATACCGTTCATAGACAAGTCCCTCATTAACCATAAATTAAATCTATTTTAAATTTTTTGAAGCACAGGTCGAAAATTAAGCTGCCCCGTTTCCTTTTCATCTTTACATATTTTGATTCCTAAATAGGTGTAGGATCTCTGTTTAACATCGGCATGAACACCGCTAATGTTGTTAATCTGGCCACCATTAGGCGGCATGTTGGCAAAATCCAGGCTGTAATGCCAGGAATACGACAACAGCTCTTAGTCCAGAGCCATGCCCTACAGACCTTTGGGAAGTATCTGAATGGTACCATCACAATTCTAATTACACATAGCACCCTTCTAAACAAAACTATTAAATCCATCAACAAACTATTTTCGGTCGTGCAAAACGATTTAGCCCAAACACAACTCCTGACAACCCTCATGACCGACATGCAACGGGAAGTAAGCTCCTCGATCGATAACTTAGCCATGGGTAGGATTCCACACTACTTGATACCCCTTAACCTTGTCCAAAGCATCCTAACTTCGGCCACTGTGGGCCCTGCTAGTCCCATCCAAACCCATCTCGCCTTTTCCCTGGGTAGTGCTATTCCCTTATACGTAGACCCGGAAGCAGGCGACTTGGCCTTTCTCCTCATTATCGACTCCAATAACATTTACTTTGTGAACATGGGATTTTGGCAAGGGAACACATGTCAAAATCCACACTCCTGAAGTTGTTGCGTATCACGATAACAATGAGCAGTTATATCTGGCCCCAAACCTAAAAATGTGTACGTTCACTAAGGACATTCATTATCTTTGCCCGAGTAAACCTTTCATCCGCGATAATACCGAGGGCATCTGCGGTCTAGAGTCCATTAGACAAGACACTAGTTGCCCTGCCGAAGCTACCCCATGGTCCCAAGTTGAGGTAACACAAGCCAAAATCATCGGAAACCGATGGCTAGTCAACACCCCAGGGCATACAGCTACCCTTACCTACGATCAACACGACAAGGCCACGTGCATTATCCTGCCCAACCAAACTCTATGGATCACTGTCCCCAAGGGCTCAATCCTCCATATTGACGATTTAGCATTTTACCACCTTAACGATGACGAGTATCAGGCTGAACTCGAAATCTCACCCTTCTTCAAACAGCATTCATTCGTCCTCGATCCAGAATTGGAAGAAAGGATCAAGGAGGAAGGAACACAAATTATTGATTTGACTCCTGTTGATACAGCTTTAGAAGCTATTGCTCGCCCTTCTGCCCACTGGCGCACCAATTATTCAGTATTGGTCTGCCACTGACACAGCGCTTTGCATCTCTACTATTGTAGGATATGTCGTGACTTTGACACTGCCCTTCCTCCTACACAAATGAGTGAATGCCGTTCAAGAGTCTTTCAACAAATGCACGTCTGGCGTCCCGCGCATATTCCGACATGATAAAACTGACCAAGAACCCGAACCAGAGAACTCAACCAACCTGATTGAGATCACCCCTATATACCGCCTTGTTGAACCCCTGACAATTAAACCAATCAAAATGACCCAATTACAGATAATCCTACAGAATGCACCCCTACGTCTAAGTTATAATCAATAATCAAGTTTCTAATCTGATTATTCCCAAATTACCCTGCACCAGGATTCAGTCAGTGATGGAGATGTTGTTTGTGTCTTGTGTGTGCCTGTTCTCCCTCTGCCTCTTGTTCTGCTGACATTCACAATGGGAACCTCACCGAGCAAAAGGGGGATGTGTAGGATCTCTGTACGGTGAGACAGGTCACCATGTGAGATATTGAGCCATTGAATCAACTAAATCTAAGAAGAATCTAAAATCTTCCCCCTCAGCGAACCATCACGAGTGCTAAGTTAATTATCACTACCACTGACATCAATATCCTGAGGGGTTTCCTGTCAGCGTTTTCTTCTCTACTCAGAATGGTGATAATAATTAACTCGATCAAGGAAAACGACAAAGATCTCTTTGTATCAAGACGAACCTCATGATCAGGAAATGTATGGAAGTATAAGTAACGCCACGGACATGATTAAATTAACTGATGCCCTCAGGACATCAGGATCTATACAACGCATCCCATGACTCTCTGATGACTTGCTTCCTGCTCTCCTGCGTCTTCAACTTTTCTTCAATTGACAAAGAAACTCAAACTTGCATGAAAATTTCTCAAAAGGACAATCATTTAAAACCATTTAAAATATTGGAGCAATATGCTTACTGATAATTGTGTTCTATGCCCATTTATGCGTGATATGTTTTATTGTAATCTTTGCCTTTATAACCTTTCCCCTTTTTAAGCAGATAACCATTGTTTAGTATCATATTAAAGCTTGCGTTATTAGCAACAATACAGTGTGAATTATATGTCGATTTTCAGCATCATACGGATGATGATAATACTTTTATAAGAAGTTATTAAAACTCCAGAGGCATTCCCCACATGGAAGATCACAGATTAAAATAACTTTTGTGTCCAAAGAGAAACGGTACGGGGCAGGGCTCCGCCCCACAGGAACAATTTGATTGGAAGAAGCCTCTAGTGGGCGGACAGAATTGGGCGTGTTAAAACTCTGTGACACAAAGGCTTCATTGCTCGCTGCTTGGAAAACTTTGGCTTTTCTCCCTGATCGTGCTGCAAAGCGCTCACAGACTTAACATTCATCCAAACTCAAACACTCCGTCAAAACGTCTTATTGAAGAAGCTATCACAACCAACAAAGCCATAAGAACTCTAAAGAACTTCAAAGCGTCGACACTTTTGTGTCAACAGGAAACCAACCACTCACAGGAGGGCTTCCCCAAGTGACATCACGCAACCATGATATCAGCAGTCCCGGAGGTTTCCCCACCAGGAAAGGAAACAAAGTCGGAGAGTACCTGTCAAATTCAACTCAGTGCAAGTAACCTTCATTAAAGATAATGAAGTTCTCTGCTTGTGACTTCCTCCAGTTGAATTTCAGCAAACTAGCAAATAACCTGCAAAACTCCTGAACTGTGTGTGTGTGTGTGTGTGTTTAGATTAGTATTGTATCGTAGATTAGCAAAATAAACTTTGATTCAATTATAAAGAATGTTTTTGTCTTGTGTTGTGTAATATTCAGGTCAAACTTTGCCCAGAGCCCATGCTACCTGTGCTCAAAATTAATCCAACCAATTCTGTATTATTATCGTGGCCATGAAATAAACAGAGTTGCTAAGATACACTAAGTGCTAGATGCTGGACGAATAGTTGAAGTGTATGCTATCAATTTCAAATCAACATAAATCCATACGATTTGATTTCCCAAATTAATAAAATAAGAGTTTATTTCTTACATAGGTAACAACATTCTTAACAGGGATGCCATTAATATAAATAAATTGACAGCTTTTAAGAGGGAACAACTCACACTTGTTTAAATGCAATTTTAACCCTGAAACCAATGAAAACTTATTTAAACAGTCAATCACATTTTTGACTTCTAATAAATCTCTAACAAATATAGTTGTATCATTTGCCATTTGACAGCATTTTATTTTTCTTTCTAAAATCCTGATTCCGTCAAAATTATATTTATTAATGTAAAGAGTCATTGTCTGATTTACAAGAAAACCAAATTAAAGTAAAACCTATTGGGCATCCCTGCCTTATGACTCTTTCAAAAAAAAACCTGGGGGTAGTGCCATTTTTTAAGTTTTACTGAGCTATTACACCCATTATCTAAAGTTTAAATGGCCCTTTTAAAGAAATTACCAAAACCAAAACAATCTAAGGTCTCACAGAGAAATGTATGGCTAACTTTGTCAAATGCTTTATAAAAATCTTCAAAAAATATAAAACTTTCACTATCAATATACTCATTATAATCAATTAAATCTAGGACCAAACGGATATCATTACTTATATGTCTGCCCTTCACGAATCCTGATTGACAGTCATCTATAATTTGTTTCAAAGCATTTTTTTTAATCTTTCTGCAAAGATAATCGCAAACACCTTAACATCATTATTAAGCAATGTAATAGGTCTCCAATTGTCAATTAGGGTAGTGTCCTTATTAGCTTTTGGTATCAAACTAATCAATCCCTGACATAATGATGGAGGTAATTCACCACATTTTATAGCTTCATTAAACACGCATAACCAAATTTCAGATAACTGTTCTTGAAATTCCTTGAAAAATTTGCTAACAAAACCATCATTACCTGGAGATTTGTTTTATTTTAGTTTACTGATCCCAAATTTAACTTATTCAATATAAATAGCTTTGTCGCACAACATCATACAGTCCTGAACTATACGTTTAGCATCTGTTTTAATACTCACTAAAAATAGTCTTATATTGCTGTCACCATCTTCTTTACTATACAACTTCTGATAGAAGGTTGATATATAATTAGAAATTTTAACAAGATCTGAGTTTTAATACAGAATTCAGCTCGTTATTTCTTTTTTCTAAATTGAAAAAAAAAAAAAAAAATAAATAAAAAATACCTGGAGTTTTTCCTCCCCTTCTTCAAGCCATCTACCTCTGGACCTCACAAATGCCCCTTTGGCTTTATATTCATACATCTCATCTAACTGTAACTGTAAATCAAATAATCTGAGTTTGTCCTGCGGATTCATTACATTATTACTTGTCAAATCAATCTCTTGTATTACTTGTTCCTCTTTTGTCCTTTTAAACTGTGCTAGTAGTTTTCCTTTAACAATGGCTTATTTGACCTTCTCGCATTGTTCAAGCAACTCAAAATAATATTTTTAACTTCGTTTTAAATAAATTGTTTTCCAATATTACTTTATTTAATTTCCAGTGTGTTCATGTTCTTATATTATTACCAATATTTCCGTTTAAGACAATAACTAAATAAATTACTTTATGGTCCGTAAGCACTGATGTTTCAATAGTAACCTGGTTTACTTGATTTTGTAGTACACTGGAAATGAGCCAAAAGTCTATCCTAGACTGTTTACTCCAGTCACCAGAACTGAATTGTAAATTCTTGTTTATTTGGGGGTTTTAACCCTCCAAATATCAATTAAATCCAATCCTAAACACAAATTATGTAATTCATTAAAATTATTTAAACTATTTCCACGAGGAGGAGTACAGTCTAAGTTATTGTCCCAAACAGAATTGTAATCTCCACCAATAATTATTTTAGCATCAGAAAAACTGTCAAATATATTTCTTATTTTTTCTTCAAAGTCTTGTAATAAACTTTTATTCCTCACAACAATGTGAATCACAATGTGAATCACTTTTAATATTTTTTCCTCTAAAGTTACCCTTCAAAATTGCTACACCTGCAGAATGATTGCTACCATATGACATCCACATATCATTGCCCCACTGGCTCTTTCGAAACTGAAAGTCTGATTCAGATGCATGTGTCTCTTGGATGACATAAAAAAATCACAAAAATATTTTCTACAAAGCAAAAAAAAATGCTTTTCTTTTAACAAAATTTCTCATACCTCTAACATTAAGAGAGAAAACTGCGAGTGAGCTCATACTCACAGAAGAACTTCAGAACAAATGTTTACGCCTCTAAACCCCTCTGTAACATTATTGTTTACCTTGTAACATGCTGTAGGCATCTGTAAAAAAATGGACATAAGACATAAAAGTCATTGTCTACTTCACAAAAATCTCCTTCCCATCCACAAAGGCTCTTGTCCCGACACAATATGCCCTCCGTCCTTCTTTTCGTGCAGCTTCAACACTTGGCCACAGCTGACTCCTTATTTCTTTATCAACTGCCGTCAAATCTTCAGCAAACCTCAACTCTTCTTTTCTTTCAAAAAGCTGCTTTTCTTTGCACTTTTCCACAGTAGATCTCTGACATGCCTGGATCTAAACAGAAGAATTACAGCTCTTGGCTTCTGCATCAAGTCAAGCTTCCTTCCTACGCGATGAGCCACGTCAATTTCGGTAGCGAGCTTTCCCTTTTCATCTGGAAGCACTGCTGCACAGATGTCCACGACCTTCTGTTTAATGTATTTGCCTTCATTTTCGTCAAGACCACAAAGTCTCAAGTTCCAGCGCCGTCAATAAGCCCTTTCACACATACAGACTTTTGCGGAAAATTACCGGTAAATTGCCGTAAAGAGATCATGTGTGAACAGGACCTTTTCAAAAATACCAGTAAATTCGTTCCGGCAATTTACCGGTATGAGAAGTTGTAACATTACCAGTAAATTGCCGGAATTCTGCTGTGAGTGAACGCAGAAGGAAAATTACCGGTATGAGCACGTACGCGTTCAGAACGCGGTGACGTAAGACGTCTACTCCGGGCCAATCCAGAGCTGTTGAAATTCAAAATTCAACAGCTCTGGGCCAATCATAACATTCTGATGCAGATGACGCATGCTGTGTTTGAAGTCGTGCGATGTCTCTGGGCCAAAAGAAGCATCATGAACGTGAACATTTGGCACAAAAATGAAAACATCAACAAAAACACTGATCGCGTTTACCCCTCCATGTTTACAAACACAAACACCGTGAGGCGCAGCCGTTTAGAGGTCATTTCCGTTTTATGATGTCACAGAATTTACCGGTAATTTAAAACCGATGTGTGAATGGTGCTTTACCGGAAAAATGACAGAATGCTGTTCCCTGTGTGAACAGCGCAGTTTTGAATTTACCGGTAAAGTGGTTCTGGTAATTTTACGGCAATTTACTGGTATTACTATGTGAAAGGGGCTTATATCTCTCCATTTCGTTCACTTTAGCTTCCAGATCCAGTATTTTCTTGTCATGGCTACCACTCGATGATCTCAGTCCAGTCAGGTCTGCTTTAATGTCATTAATATCACGAGACAAGAATTCGGTGGATTTTTGGAGAGCCTCAAGCCATAGCTTGCAGTGATGTCAATCAGTTTGCACGTTATCAGCAATTTAAGCTTACTGATGAGGTATACTGTCTTTAAATACAACTCAAAAGTGGTGTAAACAAAATGACTGAATTATTGCTAGGTCAAGGTAATATAATTAACCAAACAGCGGGGAATATAGTGAAGAAACTTCTGGCCTCACAGAATCACGTCCTCCATGGTTGCCCTCTTGAGCGAGTGATTCTGTTGCTCATGAAAACATTTCTGAAACGTCTGTGCATTTGACAAATATTTGATGTTACTTACTTCATCTGTGATAGAGTATGCAAACACCACGAGAGCATCACTACCGGGAGCAGAAAGTGTCTGACTTCACATCTCTGCTTTCAATTCCGCCCCTGACTGCAAGCGGCTACTCTCGCCGATAGGTCTGCACAGTGCTGCATGAAGTCGAACACACCTACTTGGTTGTCTTAGGTATTGTATCTATTTCCTCATTAGTTGGATTTTGTCATGACCTTCTTTTTTGGTATAAGTAGCCCTCATGTTGCCTTTGTTCCTTGTCTAGCTTTGAACTGTGTAACCTGCTGTTGGTGAGTTTGTATTTCTGTTTATGCCAATTCTGTTTCTGGTCAAGTCTGTTCATGCCAAGTCATGTTTGTTTCAAGTTAAGTCTGCTTCAAGTCAAGTCTGGTTTAGGTCTTTATTTGTTTGTATTTTGGATTCCACTCAGTAGTTCAATAAACTGCACTTGGGTTCATCCACAACTTGCCTTCATTGGACTGTCCGTTACATGTCCAAATATATGTGAACGGGGGGCTAATGCCACCTAAGATATGACATAATAATGTAGATGTTTTTTCCACCACTACATGGTTTTTCCAAACAAATGGAAGAAACAAGCAGAGAGGTGTACAAACAATCTTCTTTAATTGACACTCAAATATATCATCATACAAAACACAAAAATCGTTAGAAAAACACAAATTACAAATGCAGTACTGTTTTTCCATAAAAATAGTATTCAGTGGGCACCTGTACTGATGTATCTTGACTTGACAACCTCAATATCCCTTGGGATAATTCAACATTTAGTAAGGAGAAGAAAAAAAAACAAAAAAAACAGAAAAACCCCAGTAAATTCAATACAGCAAAACCCTCCAAAATTCACACTTCTCCACAAACCAATAGAGCAAAATAAAATTACCCTCACTCAAAAATAAATAAATAACCACAATCACAACACACACTACAAACAAACAAACCAAAAAACAACAACAACAACAACAAAAAACAGTAAACCCTCCCCACAGATTGTTGGTTAGAAGGGAATTGACAATCAAAGATAACAATAGCCACACACGATTCTCACAACAAAACAAAATACAAAATTACAGAAAATACAATTAGATCAATCAAAATCAAAACACCACCAGTTAATCTTACACGCACACACACACAACAACAACAACCACAACCACACGCTCACACTCCATACAAACACACACTCACTCACACACACAATTAATTCGCTATAAAGCGACTTGAACACACACAGTCCAGTGCCCTTGAAGGGAAGCGAATTACTTTTCCGCAGCACAGCAGCAAGACAGCAACGGATTAATTTCTGCAGCACAATTAACTGGCTCTCAATACGAGTGGTGAACGATCCACCAATCCTGGATCAAGCCTGAAATGCATTGATGCAGTTGAACACCCTCAGGCCCACGCCCAGAGTTAGAGAAGAATTCCAACCTTATACAGGTTACTGTGTTTACTAGCTCAATGCTTGACGCACATCAAATAATTTCCTCGACACGATCAACACGCAGCCAGTATACCATGCCAGAAGAAACGGAAGTAAAGGGAAATCTCCACGCTTTTTTTAAAAGGGGCCGTAAACTTAACTTCCGCCCAACTCCATCCACCCACACAGAACGGAAAACCCACCAAAGGGGATCACCCCATTACATATATATGGACCTAACCGTAGCTCTAAATGCAATTATGTAGTATATATGGCATAACCCTATTGTTCCAGATTATGCCACATTTCTTCCTGGGTCTAGTCTATGGATTCTTGGCTTCTAACATTATTCTGTATAATGAGCTCCGAATTTATCTCACAAAAGACTAATATTTTCAGATTAACCCCAGTAATGTCTCTAATTACGTAAACAGAAAGTCAGTCTGAAAGCACTGAAACTCAAGGAATGAAGGTTAACATGAGGGGGATATGTAATGGAATTGAGTTAATTCAATTCTCATGGGGACTGACAGAGTTGTAGAGATACATTAATAATGCACCACTATTACCGAACTCTTTACCACTATTTCCTTAATGTATATTTATCAAAAATAAATATACATTAAAAGGATTATGATTAAAAAAAAAAAAATCTGCAATTATTTACTCACCCTTGTTTCATTCCTAACCAGTGTGCTGCTGTTTTTACCTTGAAACACAAGTAATTCAATAACCAACCACTACATTGTCTTTAAAGTCATTCTACATAATTTTTGTTTGAACCAACAAGTTCGGGCCCTATCATACACCTGGTGCAATGTGGCGCCAGGCGTGACGCAAGTGCTTTTTGCTAGTTTCAGTCCGACCCAGTTATCATTTTCATGTCCCGCACCACATTGTTTAAATAGCAAATGCATTTGCACCCATTTGTGTGCTCGTGGGCATGCTGGTTTAAAAACAAGGTTTGTTCAGGAGCATTGTTGGTGCATTGCTATTTTGAGGCAACTGAAATAGACTACATCATTGACCAACTAATACCTTGTCTAAAGTCAGTGTCATGAATCCGGGTCCTCGATGCTCCCTCTCACCACCAGAGGTCACTGTCTCCCGGATTCAATTCCCCAAACTCCACTCACCTCATTATTGTTTAATTTGCCCCAGCTGTGTTCCTGATTGCTGTCCCTTCTTAAGCTCCCTGTGTTTTCTGTTCTGCTCTCGTTCATCTCACTTTTGTGCCAGGTATGCCTGTTATCGATGTCTGCCCTGTGCCGCGTGTATGTCTTGTTTTCAGTGCTTATGTTTACTCTGGCTTTTTCCCCTTCGGGGTGGTTTCAGTTGTGTTTGTGTTTATTTTTATAATTTGTTAATAAAGAAGATTCCTTTTGCCAGCATTTGAGTCTTCGTTCCTCCCAACCCGTGACAGTACGAACGAGACACCTGAAGACTCAGCGGCAATGGGAATCTTCTTGTACCCAGCTCCTGGTCGACAGAGGAATCAGACCCAGCCAGTGGGCCGCATCCTTGCCAAAAAGACAATCGCCCTTGTGGGTGTTACGCCGAAGACCTCTTCGAGGTAGGCCAGGAGCTGGGGATTAGAGGGAGCACCCTCATCCACCTGTTTTTAGCGGGCCTGGATGAGCCTGTCAACCGGCAGGAGCTGGGGGAAATAGATACGTGGTCCTATTGGGAGATGGTCGACCACGTCATCTACTTGAAGGAGGTGGAGCTGCGGGAGGGTGCCCCCCTCCCAGTCTGGGCTGTTGCTCCAGAACCTCCTCGGATCGGGCCAGCCACTTCCAGTGTCTCGGGTCTTTCTTTGGGCGCCCCGGGCTGAGACGCAGCGTGGAGGATCCTCCGCTGATGTCGGTGAGGGGAGCGGCGGCACCCACTCACAAGGCTCCCGCGCCCGCTCTCAAAGCTACCGAAGCGGGGATATCCACAGAGCTTTTCTCTGAGGGGGCAGGGCTCATCTCAGGCCTTCTCGAGGAGGCAGTGCCTGCTCACGATCGTCCCGAAGCGGCGGTGCCCGTTCACGATCAACCCGAAGCGGCGGTGCCCGCTCACAATCGTCCCGAAGCGGCGGTGCCCGCTCACGATCCACCCGAAGCGGCGGTGCCTGCTCACGATCATCCCGAAGCGGCGGTGCCCTCTCACGATCAACCCGAAGCGGCGGTGCCCGCTCACAAAGCTCCCGAAGCGGCGGTGCCCGCTCACGATCCTCTCGAGGCGGCGGTGCCCGCTCACAAAGCTCCTGAGGCGGCTGTGCCCGCTCACAAAGCTCCCGAGGCGGCGGTGCCCGCTCACAAAGCTCCCGAAGCGGCAGTAGCCGTTCACGATCGTCCCGAAATGGCGGTAGCCATTCACGATCGTCCCGAAGCGGCGGTGGCCGCTCACGATCCTCACAGGATCCCTGAGGCGGCGGTGTCCGCACACAAGGTTCCCGAGGCGGTGGTGTCCGCACACAAGGTTCGCGAGGCGGCGGTGTCCGCACACAAGGTTCCCGAGGCGGCGGTGTCCGCACACAAGGTTCCCGAGGCGGCGGTGTCCGCACACAAGGTTCCCGAGGCGGCGGTGTCCGCACACAAGGTTCCCGAGGCGGCGGTGTCCGCACACAAGGTTCCCGAGGCGGCGGTGTCCGCACACAAGGTTCCCGAGGCGGCGGTGTCCGCACACAAGGTTCCCGAGGCGGCGGTGTCCGCACACAAGGTTCCCGAGGCGGCGGTGTCCGCACACAAGGTTCCCGAGGCGGCGGTGTCCGCACACAAGTTCCCCGAGGCGGCGGTGTCCGCTCGCGATCCTCCCGAAGTGGCGGTGTCCGCACACAAGGTTCCCGAGGTGGCGGTGTCCGCTCACGTTCCTCTCGAGGCAACGGTGTCCGCTCACAAAGCTCCCGATTCTCCCGAAGCGGCGGTGTTCGCTCACGTTCCTCTCGAGGCGGCGGCGCCCACTCATGATCCTCCCGAGGCGGCGGCGCCCGTTCACAAGGCTCCCGAAGCAGCGGAGCCAGCCATTGCCCGTTTCAGGGTGGCAGCTCCGCACACACTGCTGTGGTGGCCGCTGGTTCTGCCCTGGGTCCCCATCCCGCCGGCGCTGCCTCAGTCCCCATGTCCCCCACCAGAACATGGACCTGGCCCCCCATCCCTATCCCCCCCCCCCCCATCCCTCCCCAGCTCCGTTCCTGCCTGGCCATCCCCCTAGTTGGGTGCTTGGAAATGTCTGGAAGCCATTCCTTAGAGGGGGGGTCCTGTCATGAATCCAGGTCCTCGATGCTCCCTCTCACCACCAGAGATCACTGTCTCCCGGATTCAATTCCCCAAACTCCACTCACCTCATTATTGTTTAATTTGCCCCAGCTGTGTTCCTGATTGCTGTCCCTTCTTAAGCTCCCTGTGTTTTCTGTTCTGCTCTCTTTCATCTCACTTTTGTGCCAGGTATGCCTGTTATCGATGTCTGCCCTGTGCCTCGTGTATGTCTTGTTTTCAGTGCTTATGTTTACTTTGGCTTTTTCCCCTTCGGGGTGATTTCAGTTGTGTTTATTTTTATAATTTGTTAATAAAGAAGATTCCTTTTGCCAGCATTTGAGTCTTCGTTCCTCCCAACCCGTGACAGTCAGTGGCACAGTATTATTATTATTATTTTTTGATAATAGATAGATAATAATAATAGATAGATAGAAAGATAATATGCACCTATAGGCAGGTCCACAATGTGTGTACATTCTGCCTATCACACACACAGGGACGCGCAACAGCACACAAACATGCCAAATATTAAAAATGAAAGGATTACAATGTAAATGATTATTATTGTGTACATAAATATAAAAATGCCTACATGTCATAATGGATGGTCATTGCTTGTATCAGAATTAGGCTACGTATTTGCTTGTCCATGAGCAGCTCCATTTCCTTTCTGGAGACGCGTTCAGTCTTTGTGCTTGCAAATTCTGTCTTGTAAATAACGAATCCGCCATGGAGTGAGCGCAACTGGCTCTTAAAGGGAATGGGAGATGAAACTCTGATTGGTTTATTGCACATGCCCAAAACACGCCCATTACTCATTAAGAGAATAGGAACAACCCTTTTATAACGCCGACCGTTTTTCCCATCGTTAAACTAGCAAAAGTGGATTCGGAAACGCCTTAAGTGCCCCTGCACCTTGCACTTTAGACCATGTGCTTAGATCGTTAAAATAGGGCCCCAAGTCTGAAAACTTTTCTTGTTAAGGTTTGGATTCTGTGTACCCTGCATGGAATATTTCCTTTGTCAGTCACATGCCTCTTTAAGTGATGATCTGTGCTACTTGTGATTGTTTTCAATGTCGGTAATGGATGTTTTGTGCTACAATACTTAACTTTCAACCTCTGTAACACCAGTGCTATGTGCAGACAAACTTAACACACAACCCTGATAGCTGTTAAAAGATCAGTTAAACAAATGCAAAGAAAGAAAGAACAAACAAACAAACGAAAAAGAAAGAAAGGACATAACTATATGCTTTGAAAGTGTAATTTTATGATAATTTGAGGTGAAGAATTCACACATCTGAATATAGAAAATCTGCACTTCAGATGCACATCAATAATGAAGCTTAAGAGAGTTATGATTGCTTTATGTGCAGATATTCAAAAGTTATAATATGGATGTCTGGCCATGACCTAGATTAAGGATGAAATCCAAAGAAATAGGCAATCAATCTTTTTTGATTTATACCGTGAGCAAAAGTTATAAACCTCTCTAATTATTTTACAAAACACAATTCACATTCACAGGAGGTATCAAACAAACTAATATGAACAATTCTCACAGAAGTTGCAGAACTATTGTTAATTAAAATCAGCTTGTCTCATAAAGTACATGCTGTTTTAGAAGATGCACCGAACCAACAATCTGCAATCCCTGAGCATTGGCCACAACATTGCTACTGTATGTTTCTTTAAAAAATATATATATATCATTAATCCACAGAGATTTGAATTTCTCCATGTATCCAATCAATTAACGCCATGATTGCAAAAGTGACTATGGCAGGTGAAGACCTTCAGATTGCAATGATAGTACATATGGAGCTTGTCAGCTCCTGTTAAGCACATTTTTCATCACTGTCAACAACAGATGCCAGGAAATCTCAGTGCCCCCCCTGACGGACCTCTGAAGGAGGCTCTCAGTTGCCGTACGGGGAAACACTAAGCAGCCGTGCAGCTGAGGAGATCTGACATGCTGACCTCGAGTGGACCTGCTGGATTGTGACTGAACATTGTATTGAACTGATGACTTTAACACCGTGAAAGACGAGTAGCATATTGAAGCAATACTTTATCTTTAAGGGATGTCTCTTACTGCTTTTGGAACATAACATAAGTTTCGTTAAGAACCTCACTATATTGGAAACATGTTTAACTTTTTTGTTGTTGTCTGTCTTACTAATATATATATATATAAATAAAATCATGCCCAGATTGACTGTGTAACAACAATACACACAATGTATATATATATAATACCAGAGACTCTAACAGCAGCTGCAGTGATGTGATGACATTATTAATTAGCGATTGGCTCTTTTAATTAGAGGGCAGAGCTATTCCACCATATTGCATGTTGCACTTTCTGCTATTCATAAATAATATGAGCTTATCAGCTTTGGATATCTAAGGTTATGGCTTAAACTGGATAGGCTTTAAAAGGCACCACCCACTGATGGAAAAGGGGATGGGGTGCAGCAGTTCATTTACATTTAAAGAAACACACATGAAAACAATGCATTTTTGCATTCACCTGAGAAGGGACATTTACAGCATGGAATAATAAATGATCTATGGGGTATTTTAAGTTCAAACTTCACAGACACATTCTGGAGACACCTGAGACTTATATTACAACTTGTAAAAAGGGGCATAATATGACCCCTTGAAAGATACTGTCATTTCTTCTCTTTGTGTGTCATCATTTAATCTTTTCATGTTTTAATCTCTTCTTTACTTCCATTTCCTGACCCTGTTTTGAACCCAAGCCTGTTCCCTAGTTACCTGCCAGAAAAGCTCAATAGAAAATACCATCTGAAATGTTCTGGTTACTGAAGTTCATAGGCCATTCCATCTGAGGGCGCCTGGCTCTGGTCATTAGAATCACACAGGGTTTTAAGGTCAAACCGGTGTGCTGCTGTTATTGCTCGTTGTATTTCAGGGGATTTGTATGAGGTTGTTTTGTGCAAACCTTGACTTCAGCGAACCGTGAGGTAGCCACTATTGAATCAGATAGACCTCCTGCAGATAAAATGCTATATAAATATAGATTGCCTTGTCATTCAATAGGAACTTAATCCACAACCATGACCTGGAGACAAGCTATTCTCAGGGCACCAGATCTCCTAAGAATGTCTTTGTTTGTCACACAAAAGCTGGCGTGTGTTAATCCGGATAGATTGCCTCGCTGCCTTTAAATCACTTTTGACAAATGGACAAAAAAAGTGTCTTGCTTTGGTGCTGTGCAAACAGGAAAGGGATGTGTTGTTAAAAATCAAGAAATCAAAATCAGTGTACAAGAACATTTAATATAAAGTGTAAGATTGTGTAGTGTGTGTGTGTGTGTGTGTGTGTGTGTGTGTGTGCGTGCATGTTTATGTGTTTTGAGGACACAAATTTGTTTAATAACATGGGTATGACATAGGTATTACAACAAGAAGGTGATTTATGAGGACATTTTCAGTATCCCTGTAATTCAAAAGGCTTATTAATCATTCATAATTATTATTTATTTATTGGACCCCCTTTATATTAGGTGGCCTTAACTACTATGTACTTACATTTAAATTAATCCTTTGATACAATGCACTTATTATGTGCATACATGTTCTTACATTGTACTTCTATTTTTAAACATACCTATATGTAATTACATCTGTAATTAATTTCTGTAAATGCATTTATAATTACACTGTTGACCCATCCCTTACACCTTAACCCACCCTTAAACCTACCCAAACCACTTAACCTGTCCCTAACCTTACCCCCACCTCAATAACAGTGTTTTGCAATACAATATGAACACAATTTTTTGATGTAAGTACATAGTAGTTAAAGCCACCTAATGTAAAGTGGGACCTTTTTTTTTTAAATCTAAAAATGCACAAAGTTTCCTGTAAGGGATAGGCTTAGGTGTAGGGTTGGGGTAGGATGATAGAAAATGTGGTTTGTACTGTTTAAAAACCATTACACCTATGGAGAGTCCCCGTAAACCATAAAAAAACAAGGTGTGTGTGTGAGTATGTGTATCTATGTGTATATATATATATATATATACACCGTCGCAGTCGGGCAGAAACCTCCTATGTCCAAATTGTGTCAATTTCATATTTTTTTACAAATCGACGCTATTGATCAGTCCCCACGTGGGTCTGTTATTTTTACAAATTATTAACCAATCTAAGTGTTGAAAATAGCTTGAGAGCAAATCTCTTAACTCCATTGGACACTTCAACTGTCTCGTAACTCCGCCTCTTCTTCACTCTGCAGGAGCCTCGGGAGAAAAAAAAAGGGCTGTCTACTGGCGCCAAGTAAGCCTATCTTTGGATAACTCTGTCTGTTTTTTAGACAATAAGGAGTGAAAATAGTTAGGTTAGATACATTTGAGTAGGCCTGTTTTGTTAAAAATCGATAGCTGTAATGCTTCGGTGCAGAAGGAAGCCCGTGAGCCACGAAGGTAAATTTGCGAGCAGATTAATTTCCGCCTATTAGACAGCCTCAGTTTATCGTTTTATTTTGGTATTGTATCACTCATACCTCTAATGTTTAAAATAGAGTTTAGGAAGATGTATGCAACCACAATTATTAGCTTTGATTAGCTCTTAAAGCCTTGTCTCTTGTCAAAAGGCTCAACGCGACCACAGACTTTGTTGAACACTGCTGGCAGCAGCGATGTCTGTGTCCGTACCATTCTTATCAATTCTTATCTCGTATCTCCTTGCTCCCAAGTCATTAATCTTGTATCTCCGATTAAACATGATTTTGGGGAAATGTTGTGTTAATGTTGGTACACAACAGTATATGATAGCAATATAAGGTATAATACCAACTTTGACAATACAATGTTAAATAACTCAAAAAATGCCATTTTTTTTTTTTTTAATTTCCTGAAAAATAATGGTTTTGGAGATGCAAGGATTCCGCCCGACAGCAACGATATATATATGTTAATATTTAATATTAATATATATGTTAATATATATATTTGAAAGTCTTTTTGTTTTCTGTTTTTCCCCTGCGGCATGGAAGTCGCCACTCGTCATCCCGCCCCAACCTGCTGAAATTCGGCGTAGGAGTTTGGTGGGATTGCTGCGAGTGCTGCGAGTCTTCTGGCTTGTCGGTCAAGTTCGCTGGCCATTCATATGTCCAGTCCGTCGGCCATTCCAAAGTCAAGTTCGCGGTCCACAGCTCCCTCAAGTCCGGCTCACTTCAGCTCCAAACGTTTGCTCCAGTGTCCTGACCAAGAGTCCAGTGCAGGCTCCAGCCACGTAGAGTCTTCGTAGAGACACGGCTATGAAGACCGCCTGCCATGGCCCCCAGAGCTCCCAACTCCGCTATGGCCTCCTGAGCTCCCTGCCCCGCCATGGCTCCAGAGTCCCCTGATCCGTCCTGGAGGCCTCCCCCATGTCTGTCCTGAGGGGCCTCCAGAGTGCTTACCCCCACTCTCCATTGGATGCTAGGAAGCGCGGGGACGTGCCTTCCGGGAGGGGGGAGTACTGTCAGACCTGTGTCCTGTCTTGTCTTGTGGTTTTCTGTCTCATGCTCCCCTTAGTTTTCCCTCATGTATGCCCATATTTGGTTTTGTTCCCTTTCCTGTTCTCGTTAGTTAATTTTAGTCTCACCCTGTTTCAGTTCTCCCTGATTATGTTCATTCTGTTCCACCTTTGTTTGTTAATCACCTAGTGTATTTTAGCCCTGTGTTTCACTGTCTTGTGTGTCTGATATTAACGTCAGTGTCGTGTTCCTGTGTGTCTCTGCCTGTTCTGTGTTTTGAGTTTGGATTATTAAAAGACTGTTTATGTTAAGTTTATCCTTGTCTCCTCAATTCCCTTGTGTGTGTGCTCATCCTGACAATATTAGTGCTGTCAAACAATTAATTGCATCCAAAAATATTTTGTTTACATAATATATTTGTGTACTGTGTATAATTATTATGTATATATAGTATAAATAAACACCCATGCATGTATATATTTAAGAAAAAATATGTTTATATTTTAAATATATATATAATTTATATGAATATGCATATATATATATAATGCGTGTAAATATTTTTGAAATATATACTGTATGTGTGTGTATTTATGTATACATAATACATTTACACAGTACACACACAATATTATGTAAACAAAAAGTTTTATTTGGATGCGATTAATCACGATTAATCATTTGACAGCACAAATATACATATACATATACATATATATATATATATAGCACTGCTTCTCGTTGACAAAAAGTGTCTTGATGGACAGCCAGAGAGTTTTATTTGCTATACATCCTCAAAGTAGGACGGAACATTTCTAGATACTGGTGAAGTGAGAGGATTATTCATGGGAAAGTGTGTTTAGGGGATTCAGCCTCCTCACTTGCATGGGAAACCATTTTCTTATTATTCACAAATGCCTCAGGTGACAAGTGTACTTTCTTTACACTCTCCTTCAGTCTTGTAATATTCCTGTTGATGTCCTCTACAACATTTAAAGTAGAAACCTGTGCAAATTATGAAAAAATAAATATATATATATATATATATATGGAATAATGGAAATTTTAAGTGTGTTTAAAAGTAGAAGAGTAAAATACAAATGTTAATAAATAAACAACATGCATGTTCACAAATAATTGTAATGCATGTTTTATATATATATATATATATATATATATATATTGTTACGGTCTGCAACCTTCTGTGTTGTATATGTTTTGTTATTTCCTTTTGTCTTTTCTATTCTTGCACTCATGCTCTTAGGTACTGCCTTCCTTGGATTCTATTGGCTATCCTTGTTGTCATTCATCATTAGTCAACTATGACGACATGTTTCCCTTGCCAATCACGCTCTCGTCCGAGAGGTTTGAAAGGAGAATGTCAGCGAGAAAAGAGAGGGGAGCCGCCGTTAAAAACCAAGAAGAAGAAGAAGAAGAGGAGAGAGGGTTGTGGCTGTTGTGTGCACCCGCGCAAAGTGTGTGTTGCGCTTTTGGTTTGAACTCTCTTTGGATGGAGGAGTTAGAACTCTTTTATTGTTCTGGTAACAATCATGCTAACCTTTTTGTCACAACCTAATTTTCTTAATGGCTAGTCTTTGTCAGCTTGCTGCTGGTTTGGAAGACAAGGAAGGAGTGGAAGAGTTTAGTAAGTCACGTGACCTACATACCTGCATGTAGAGAATTTTGATGTATTAGACACATTAGTTTATTAATGTGCGCTTTTTCTGTGTGTTTTGCTTTGTATATTTAGTATAGTTTATGACGCTTTTGGGTTGAAGATTTTCTTTCCCCCTTTATTTTAATAGTTTAGGGGATCTGGGAATTAGTTAGGAGTATGTGGGATTCTTTCATTATTTTTATTTTATGATTTAAGCGGCACTTTAAATTCCCTTCTTTTCCTTTATCTTGTTTGTATAATAACTAATTTCTTGGGAATAATAAACCTTTTCTTGAGGTGTAATTTGTGTCATGTGTTCCATTGCCACTTATTCCCCTGGCTTATTTATTTTATATGTCAAATTAATGTTACCTCTTTAAAATCCTAGTCTAAATTTACATCAGAGACGTAACTATACATATATATATATAAATGCGCAGAGTGGGTAAAATAAGTATTGAACACATCACCATTTTTCTCAGTAAATATATTTCTAAAGGTGCTGTTGCCATGAAATTTTAACCAGATGTCCTTAACAATCCAAGTAATCCATACATACAAAGAAAGCAAAATAAATAAGTTCAGAAATTAAATTAGGGAGAAAGAAGAGGTGCAAAAAGGCATGGAAAGCCAAGACACCAGCTTAAATCTATTAGCAAATTAGAAAGCAATCCTGCTCCTTGTCAGTGGAAATTAATATTAGTTGGTTCAGTCCCAACTAATGGCCTAGGAAAAGGTGTCTCATGACGAACATGTCACACAATAAACATTTCATGATTAGTAAAAGCAAAGAGCTTTCTTAAGACCTTCGCAAAGTTATTGTTGCAAAACATACTGCTGGCATTGGTTAAAGAAGGATTTCTATACTTCTGAATGTTCCAGTGAGCACTGTTGGGGCCATAATCCAGAAGTGGAAAGAACATCATTTCACCATAAACCGGCTACGACCAGGGGCTCCACGCAAAATATTTCTGACAGAGGAGTAAAAATAACTAACAAATGAGTTGTCCAAGAGCCAAGGATCACTTGTGGAAAGCTTCAGAAAGACCTGGAATTAGCATGTATAATTGCTTCAAAGAAAACAATAAGTAATGCATGTATCCGCTGTGGCCTGTATGCACGCTCACCACGCAAGGCTCTATTGGTAAAGAAAAAGCATGTTGAAGTTCATTTAAAGTTTGCTGTACAACATTTAGACCAGCCCATAAAATACTGGCAGCATATAGTCTGGTCAGATGAGACAAAAAAATTGTACTCTTTGGATGCCATAATACACACCATGTTTGGAGGAAAAATGGCACTGAACATCACCCCAAAACATCATGGTGTAGCACTGGCAAAATTCATATAGGTGAAGGAAGGATGAATGGAAAAATGTACTGAGACATTCTTGATAGAAATCTGCTGCCATCTACCAGGATGATGAAGATGAAATTAGGGTGGACATTTCAGCGAGACAATGATCCCAAACACACAGCCAAGGAAACTCTCAATTGGTTTCAGAAAAAGAAAGTAAAGCCGCTAGAATGGCCAGCCAATCACCTGCCTTGAATCTAATAGAAAATTTATGGAAAGAACTAAAGATCAGAGTTCATAGGCCCATGGAACCTTCAAGATTTGAAGAATGTTTGTGTGGAAGAATAGGCCAAAATCAGACCCGAGCAATGCATACGACTAGTTTCTCCATATAGGAGGTGTATTGAAGCTGTCATTACCAACAAAGGCTTTTATACAAAGTATTAAATCAATTTCACTAAGCGTGTTAAATGCTTTTTCCCTGGGTCATTCCATTTTATTACACATAACTTAATTTATGAACTTATTTGTATTGTTTTCTTTGCATGTATGGATTACTTGGGTTGTTGTCAACATCTGGTGAAAATGTCATGTCAACAGCACCTTTAGAAATATATTTACTGAGAAAAATGGTGACGTGTTCAATACTTATTTTACCCGCTGTATATACTGCGTGTATAAATGTAAGGTATGGAAAAATTCACCGATTCGCTCGGTGCATCGGCATAAAACGTTAACGATGTGATGCATTGGTTTAAAAAGTGTGCATCGGATACAAGTTGGCATTTGTATCGTGATACATCGTTTCTAACATATTTCCATCGGTAAAAAAACAATTTATTTAGGGGAGACCGGGTATGGTTGTAACATGGGGAGAGTTGTAACAGCACCATTTCCACCAATCAGGGATAAGCTAGGAGTCCTATGATAATTTCATTATTTACCCACTTCCCCCTGAACTTATATGAATGGTTGTCAAGGCTGTAAATAGATATATGCAGATTTTATAGAGAAAAACTGATTTTGGTGTCAGAATCCGATTTTTTTATTTTTTTTGACCAAAACTATATTTTCATTAGTACTTAAACCGTTGCAGATAAAATCATATACAGGTGCATCTCAATAAATCAGAATGTTTTGGAAAAGTTCATTTATTTCAGTAATTCAACTCTAATTGTGAAACTTGTGTATTAAATAAATTAAATGCACACAGACTGAAGTAGTTTAAGTCTTTGGTTCTTTTAATTGTGATGATTTTGGCTCACATTTAACAAAAAAACCCACCAATTCACTATCTCAACAAATTAGAATACTTCATAATTTCATACTTCATTTTAGTGAATTGTTGGCCTTCTGGAAAGTATGTTCATTTACTGTATATGTACTCAATACTTGGTAGAGGCTCCTTTTGCTTTAATTACTGCCTCAATTCAGTGTGGCATGGAGGTGATCAGTTTGTGGCACTGCTGAGGTGGTATGGAAGCCTTCAGCTCATCTGCATTTTTTGGTCTCTTGTTTCTAATTTTCCTCTTGACAATACCCCATAGATTCTCCATGGGGTTCAGGTCTGGTGAGTTTGCTGGCCAGTCAAGCACACCAACACCATGGTCAATTAACCAACTTTTGGTGCTTTTGGCAGTGTGGGCAGGTGCCAAATCCTGCTGGAAAATGAAATCAGCATCTTTAAAAAGCTGGTCAGCAGAAGGAAGCATGAAGTGCTCCAAAAATTCTTGGTAAATGGGTGCAGTGGCTTTGCTTTTCAAAAAACACAAAGGACCCCAAATCATCAAAGACTGTGGAAACTTAACACTGGACTTCAAGCAACTTGGGTTATGAGCTTCTCCACCCTTCCTCCAGACTCTAGGACCTTGGTTTCCAAATGAAATACAAAACTTGCTCTCATCTGAAAAGAGGACTTTGGACCACTGGGCAACAGTTCGGTTCTTCTCCTCCTTAGCCCAGGTAAGACGCCTCTGACGTTGTCTGTGGTTGAGGAGTGGCTTAACAAGAGGAATACGACAGCTGTAGACAAATTCCTTGACACGTCTGTGTGTGGCGGCTCTTGATGCCTTGACCCCAGCCTCAGTTCATACCTTGTGAAGTTTACCCAAATTCTTGAATCGATTTTGCTTAACAATCCTCATAAGGCTGCGGTTCTCTCGGTTGGTTGTGCATCTTTTTCTTCCACACTTTTTCCTTCCACTCAAGTTTCTGTTAACATGCTTGGATACAGCACTCTGTGACCAGCCAGTTTCTTTGGCAATGAATGTTTGTGGCTTACCCTCCTTGTGAAGGGTGTCAGTGATTGTCTTCTGGACAGCTGTGTAGCAAATTAGCTTAAAAGGGAATTGTATATAAATAATTACAATTAATTATGATTAATTACAATTATTTGTATCGGCTGACAGTGATAACTATAGCAAAATTATATTGCTGTCAACTGACCTGGTCTTCCAGCGACCATTCAATGTATGTTCATATCAACTCTAAGCCACAGAAAATACTTTCCTAAGTTTTAATGCATTAGAGCATGTAGTAAGGATCAAAAATCGTAAAGGGACATTAATTTGCATGGCAGAACCAGAAACTCATGTAATTTGTGCACACAACTTTTATTAACTAAACGCTAACACACATAACTAATCTAAACAAACATACATACACTCACGCGTACATACAAAAGGGGAGCTAAAGTGGATGAATGAAGCCATTAGAGAAAACAGAATGCAGTTATGGAAAGAGTCAGTTAACCACCTGAGTAAAACCATCAGCGCTGTTTATAACGGGGTCTATAGTGTATTACTAAACCTCTGTTTAGTTTAGTTAGATGTACCATACTTGCACTTCCACGGCTGTTGGCGTGTGTCTGGAAAGCAGTCTTGGATGAAAAGTCTTGATGGTTTCAAGGTTTTGGACTCGCGATCACGTTCTTCCGGGTTGAAGAGTGATGAATTATTCTTATAAATTATATATTATTTATATATTATTTAGGAATTATAATTATGAAGGTTATTCTGGTTCTGAGGTCCACAGAGCTTTGGTTGAATGGAAAGTCAAGGCACAAAACCCACCAGGCACGCCGGTACCGGCTCAGGCTCTCCACACGGGCAGCAATCCGGAGATTTAGCAGTAGAGCTTTTGCAGAAGAGCGCTGGCGGAACTGTGCGTGAGCCCTTTAAGGTCTGCGAAGAGTCACACCTCTCAGGATGGGCTTGTGATTGTCACGTGACACACCGCGGTCACAATAACACTGTATGACAGATGGATCGCTTTTATTCTGTTTTTCCTTTTTTATTCAAAATATTCATAAACTTGTTTACCATATAATCAACTATCTGATATTCCGATTGACAAATATGTGCAAATGAGTGTGTTTTATGTTTAAAAACAGTTCTAAATGATCTTGATTGTGATCTGTAATGTGAGATGGGCTCCGCCATGTTTGTTCGCGCTGCAGTTCAGAGAGTCCTGTCAGTAGGATTTACATCACGTAAATTAATCAATTTCTCGTGAAATACATGCAAGTGGCGGGTGAAATGGGAGAAGAATAGAGTGAACTTTACAGTTATTTACACAATGTGTATTTGATATTAATAAAACACATCTGAAAATTATATTTCAATGGATTGTTATCGCTGCTTCCATAAACATCTGAGTGTATTTTACGAACTCTAAATGTATTGTTTTACTAGTACTTATGTGTATTTAAATGTCTAAAGCATAAAATAAACATTATGTGGTTAAAAACACTGCATAGGTGCGATTCTATGACAAGTACGTGCAGCGGCATCTCAGCTTCAGACAAAGCGCGAAAACGCAGTTTGAATTTGGCAGTTATGCGACGTCACCGAACATTCTAAATCCCATATGTGGGACAGTACTCCCAGCGGCACGGAAATGAAAATCTCATATGTGGGACCGTACCGCTCAAAAGGTTAAAGATTCTTAGGACATTAATATGTTGCATATTCAATATTCACTCTCAATTAGATCATCCGAAGACAAATTGATAAAGATCAAACATGTTACAGTTAGAGTGATATTAACTAGTGATCTATTATAAGCATGCATAAAACAGTATACAATACACAAAAACATATACAAGAACAGTAATAATATACAAAATGACATAATGATATGTGTGCTCATTCAAAGAAAGGTTTTTCTATTAATTAATTAGAGAAGAGTCCATTTTATGGCATAATGTCTTTTTTCCTAAAGGGGATATGAAGTGAGTTTTGCTCAGTCATTTGCATTCCTTTGAGCAATAAAACTAGTGTTATCTGATGGCTTGTCATGGGACCAGGGGCCTGAAGTCCTTGACAGTCCTACTGGCACCAGGTATGTGTATTGGTTGAGGGTTCTGTTACCATTTGTTAATCTAATAACTAATTGATTTGTTAAATCAAATGCAAAATTGTGTGTCTGATTGGTCCAAATTCTACAGCTGTCAGATCAGCAGTCTTCCCCGTGATTGTATAGCCTAGTGAACCAAACTGAGAGACCATTTTGAAGGCTCAGGAAACCTTTGCAGGTGCTTTGATTAGCTGATTGGTATGTCAATATATTCTAATTTGTTGAGATAGTGAATTGATTGGTTTTTGTTAAATGTGAGCCAAAATCATCACAATTAAAAGAACCAAAGACTTAAACTACTTCAATATGTGTCCACTGAATTTGTTTAATACACAAGTTTCACAATTTGAGTTGAATTACTGAAGTAAATTAACTTTTCCACGACATTCTAATTTATTGAGATGCACCTGTAACTTACATTAGAATAAATTGTAGATTCTTAGGCAAAATGTTGTAACACAATTTAGCATTCCCTTGCATAGAATTGAGAACTTTCATGTTCTCTTTATGGAGCTTTTTTGGCAGCTCAAAGCCAAAGGAAATGTGTGTAAAATGTGCCCTATGCAGTTTCTGGATTCAAGAAGTCTACACTCCAGGGTTAACAATATTGGTTTGACACCATTGTGGATCTGATTGAGAAAATTCATACATAGACACAATCTCATGCACAAATTTACAGTTTTTTGTTAGATCTGCATGTTCTTTTCCTCAGTACACTGGAGTTGAGTGTTCAGTAAGCATAAGCACTGTTAATGAGGTTTGTTCTAGTAGTCTAATTTACACACACACATACACACTCCTGCATCAAACAGAATGTGGATTTGAGCTGTGGTCATTCATAGAAAGTGCAACATTATTTTGTACTGCTCTTTTAGATTGTTTCAATAAACCTATTTTTCAAGCAAACTTTATGAGTTGGCTGCTGTTTTTGCTTCTTTTGTCTAACTGTTACAACTTACCCCAACATGTGTTACAACCTACCCCAATAGTGGGCACTCCATGTATTTGACATCAAGGCACTCTGTGTATTTGACCTCAACTTATAAGGGCTGTGATATTCTTGCAGATGATTGAATTGGTGCCTTTTGTAGTGAACAAATGTGGGTGCTTTGTATAAAAGTTTGAGCACTCTAGCTCAAAAATTCTGCGAGTTACAGATGCTGAAACAGAAAATGTTACAATCATACCTGGTCTCCCTATACATAATTACTAGTGGATGCACTATTCTTTTATTGTTTAGAAAGTGACCTATAATCTGTGACCACTATTTTAAATTTAGATTGATTTCTTCTCTCGAAACTGTTTCTCAAGTGCGTTCTCTCATCACCGCTGCTGCGTGAATGTGACGTATCATAACAATACTACGGAGACCTGAGGATGACATAACCCTTCGTCAGCAATGCACGCATAGTCCTTCGCTCTGCTCATTTTGTCAGAAATTGTATATATCCTGTCAGTAAATCTTGAGCCACTCTTTATTTAGCTGACTACGAGTACCCCAGCAGTCAAGGACCGCCAGAAAAGAGAGAGTGAACAATCGCCAATAAAGAAAAAAATTAAAAGATTCCACCATCTCTAGAGAGGATCTCGACGCTGCTATAGCTAACGGTATCAAGCTAGCACTTAAAGAGCAACAAAGTACTCTTGATTCAGTAGTGGCTTCGACTGTAAGAGAAACGATAGACTCTTTACTGACACCAGCACTCCATGATCTACATTTGGATATACAAACGACCAACAATTCTGTAAAAGAGCTAAAAGCAAAAGTTAAAAAGCTAGCCATCATGGCGCAACAGACACGTGAGGGGGTCGATTCCGTTCAATCAGCTGCATGGGAGGATAGGAGGATGGTCAAAAACGTAAGAAATCAGCTGGACCAACTCACCGAAAAAAAGATGAACATTGAAGATAGGAGCAGGAGAAATAACGTATGACTGGTGGGTTTGCTGGAGGCGAAGGAAGGCTCTGATGCAGCTGGCTTCCTCAGAGCTAATCTTTCCAAGTGGATCCCTTCCCTGAAAGGCTGTGACATCTAGATTGACCGGGCCCATCGCGTGTATGATGGAGGGAAAAACTCTGATCGGCTGCGTAGTATCATCTCCCGTGTACTAAGATGGCATGACAGATCGGCGATCCTGAAAGGTGCTCGGCAGGCATATCCGGTGAAATATACGCAGGACAATGTCATGCTACTATTTTTTTCCGACTTTAGTCCAGCCACAACTACCAAGAGAAAGAGCTTTTATCCAGTCTTGAAGAAGATGACAGCACTTGGTCTCCAGCCCTATCTCACCTATCCGGCGGTAATTAAACTACGGTAATTAAACTCTCCTCAAAAAGGCAGAGGATTTTGTTACTTCACTGTCACTGAAGACATATTCTGCAGCGCTACAAAGCAGCGGGAAGGCAACAGATACCGTCTCCCTCTCAGCTCAATGAGGGAAAATTAACGATGAGGTCTGGTTTGATCTTTGAGAGCTTTGTGCTTTAACAAACTAACTAAAATATGGCGGCGCACACAGACGCAAAGGCTTTAAGCTCTCCCGTTCGGTGCTTTTCGTTAATGTTTTTGTTCGTTTGTCTACTCATAATTGTTAAAATCAGTCAGGCAAATCACAGTTACAGTTACATAATTGACTGAGTTACACAACATACCGGAGGAGATAGCCAGGACATCGGGCTCTCCATGGATTGTTATCGGTTCTAACAAGCGACAAAGGCGGAGGAGATACAGGAAGCAAAAGCGCGGATGTCGGTCGGGCCTACTAGTTCGGCTAAAGAAACAACCTTGCAAACCACCACTTCCTAGTGTATTTTTCACCAACGCCAGATGACTTGCCAACAAAAGGGACGAATTACAACTGTTGATCGCCACAAACAATATCATGAAGGCCTGCTGCATTATTTTGATAACAGAGACATGGCTGAACCTGCTCATACCTGACGCCGCTATGGAGCTACCTGGACGGACAGCTTTCTGCTGGAACAGAAACAAAGATTCCAGTAAGACAAAGGGTGGCGGCCTCTGCATTTACATACATGAGGACTGGTGCACCAATGCTAACATCATAGACAGTCATTGTTCTCCCGAACAATGGAATACTTAACTGTTAAATGCAGACCCTTCTATCTGCCTCTGGAGTTTGCCGCTGTTTTGGTTACAGCTGTTTACATCCCACCTGACACAGCTCAAACCTACTTGCTGCACGCTATAAACTCCAATCAGACTATTCATCCTGACACCGTTCACATCATAGCAAGGGATTTTAATCATGCAGACTTAAAAAGAGTTCTTCCCAAATTCCATCGGCACATCAAATGTGCATCAAGGGGGGAAAACATCTTGGATAAGGTGTACTCAAATGTCAAGAAAGGCTACAGGTCAATTCCACTGCCTCATTTAGGGCAGTCAGACCACTTTTCTGTGTTTTTAATCCCAGCATACACCCCTTTAAGAAGGAATACTCCCACCACTACCTAGATTGTGAAAAAATGGACAGAAGGAGCCTCTTCTCAGCTCCAAGACTGCTTCGAAAGAACCAATTGGGATGTCTTTGATAATCAGGATTTGGAAGAGTACACATCAACAGTACTCTGCTATATTAAGAACTGTGTTGACAATGTCACTGTCGACAAACGCATCCGGATTTATTCCAACCAGAAGCCCTGGATGACCAGAGGGGTCAGGACCCTTTTAAAAGAACGTAATGCTGCCTTCAGGTCCAGAGATAAAGCCCTCTACAGTGCAGCCAGAGCTAACCTTAAAAAAGCCATCAAGGAGGCAAAAGCAGAATACAAAAGAAAGATTGAGGACCACTTCACACACAGCGACCCACAACAACTTTGGCGGGGGATTCAACATCTTACAAACTTCAAAAGCACAAAATCTCACATGCTAATGTTTCGTTGGCAGAAGAATTTAACTGCTTCTTTGCCCGCTTTGAAGTGAAAGCGACAGAGATGGTCACATCACCAACACCCGCCCCCAATGGACATGCACCCCCATTAACAATACAGGAACACAGGGTGAGGAGTGTGATCAGGGCTGTTAACACAAGGAAGGCTGCAGGCCCAGATGAAGTGATGAGAAGGGTGCTCAAAGAATGCGCAGATCAGCTCTCTGCAGTCTTCTCAAATATCTTCAACCTGTCTCTGTCAACAGTCACCATCCCATCCTGCCTGAAGTCAGCAACAATTATTCCATTACCGAAGAAAACAGTCATCAGTGGTCTTAACGACTACCGCCCGGTTGCACTTACCCCAGTTATTATGAAGTGTTTTGAGAGCTTGGTTCAGCAGCACATCAAAGCCAGCCTCCCAGAAACTTTTGACCCACATCAGTTCGCATACAGAACCAATAGGTCCACAGAAGATGCCATTGCTACTGCCCCTGCACACAGCATTGCTCCACCTGGAACACCAAGGCAGCTATGTGAGGATGATTTTTATTGACTACAGTTCAGCATTTAACATAGTCCTCCCTGATAGGTTGGTAGCTAAACTGCTGGACTTAGGTCTCTCTCTATCTATCTGTAACTGGATTAAGGACTTCCTGACTAACTGCCTTCGGACGGTTAGGTTAGGTTAGGTTAGGCTCCCATTTCTCCTCCACCTTAACTCTGAGTAAAGGTGCCCCACAGCGCTTCATGCAATGGTCCCTCTATTTTTTTTTTTTTTTTTTTTTTCTTGCTGAGCAAAGCTTTTCTCTATTGGACGGAAATTTCAGCCCCCTGAGCAAAAACATTCTTTATACCAGACCTATACAGCGCGCGCACACAAAAAAAGTGTGTTACTTTTAACTTTAATGTGCTATTTATATTTGATTTAACTCTTGATGTAACTAAATGATGTACATTTTAGGTTATCTGAGAAAACATTTTTACAGTACAATACACTGCCGTTGAAAAGTTTGGAGTCAGTAATTTTTTTTTAAAGAAGTTTCTTAGGCTCATGAAGGATGTATCTATTTGATAAAAAAAAAAAAAAAAAAAAAAACAATACTGAATATTATTTCACAAAATAATATTGTGAAATATTATTGCAATTTAAAATGAAAGTGTTCTATTTTAATAAAGGCCTACCTTAAAATATAATTTATTCTTGTGAAGCAAAGCTGAATTTTCAGTGTCACATGATTCTTCAGAAATCATTCTAATTTGCTAATTTATAATCAATGTTAGAAAAAGTTGTGCTGCTTAATATTTTTTGGGACCTATGATATTTTTCAGGATTCTTTGAGAAATAAAAAGTTAAAAAGAAAATATACATACAAAAGGCATATTTTCTGTTACAATATACACTACTATTCAAAAGTTAGGGGTCAGTAATTTTTTTTTTTTATTATTATTATTATTTATTTATTTATTAATACTTTTATTCAGCAAGTACCTTCGGAATATATTTTTTTTTTATAATATATTCCAAAAGTCGCTTTATCTTCAGAAAATTCCTAAGTTGTGGAAAGAAGCCATCGTTGTGCCTGTAAGGAAGACAAATTATCCTAAGACTCTAAATGATTTTAGACCTGTTGCTCTGACATCATTGGTGATTAAATGTTTTGAGAAATTTGTCAGGGATGAACTTTTATTAAAAACTCAAAGTCTTTTAGATCCATTGCAGTTTGCTTACCAAGCCAGAAGGGGAGTTGAGGATGCCTCATCCACCCTGTTATATATGGTTACGAAACATTTGGTGGGAAGGAAAACCCATGTCAGATTGCTCTTTGTAGATTTTTCGTCAGCTTTTAATACTATTCAGCCCCATGTTTTAGTAAAGCAATTGATTTCAGAGTTTAAATTAGAATATAAGATAGTGGGGTGGTTATTAGATTTTTTAAGTGATAGAATACAGAAAGTAAGAGTAAACAGTACCTTATCAGATACTCTTATTATGTCCTTGGGTAGAACCTGTGGACGTAATAAGAGTATCTGATAAGGTACTGTTTACTCTTACTTAGTAGTAGTTTTGCTGCCCTTTGATGCAAGTTAGTTAATCTGGCGAGTCGTTATTTAACCTTAACAACGAACTAATGTGAAATAACGTTACTGAGGTAAAGTGCGTACGGTTTCAATTCAGGGATTAAATATAAGTGAGATTTTAAACAGTATTTTCAAGTACTTCTTTTGTTTGTTCTTTTCAAATTTCTAGTTCAGATTTCGTCGACAACGTCGGAGGTTTATTTTGGCACCTCTTCTTGTGAATGCCATATTTCGATGATAACATCAACTGGTAAGTTAATAATGTCAGTCAGCTGAAGTTAAGGAACACAGAGAAGCATAATATCTTTTGTACACTGCCTCTTTATCGCAAGTGTAATTCTCTTCAAATGCTATTTAAGTTAGAAACGTGTTATGTTGTATGTAACTTTAGAGACGGTCCCTATTCAGTGAGAGACGTAAAATAATACCGCAAGCTAACATGAAATACTGAGGAAAACTGAGTTAAGAAATACCACTGTAAAGCACATCTTGTGGTCATGTCGTCTGCATCGGAGGAGTATTAGAGTCTTTTCCTGTGATTGCCGTCGTAACAACAGGTGAGCTTTCATCTAATGTTACTAAAGTAGCCAAATTAGCCACGGGCTGCTGTTCTCCACTAACTTACCGGTACTTTTTAAACTGAGGAACGGGCTAGCAATATATTAATATAATAAGTTTTGCTTATAAATATACTTTATGATAAGGTTCATTAGTTAACATTAACATTAGTTAAAAACATTAATGAACAATGCTTCTACAGCATTTATTAAGTTAATGTTAATTTCAGCATTTACCAGTGCATTATTAGGGGCCAAGCACCGAAGGTGCGGAGGCACCTATTGTTATTGTTAGCTGTCTTTTTTTCTTCCACTCGAAGTCTATGGCAGCCCATAGAACCGCTTGCGGGAAAGTTGTAAAATGTGGCACATTGATAGAGGACAGTGTCAATAGTAACCACAGCAAATTTGGAGTCTCTATCTCAAACTCTCTAGCACCACCACATGTCCAAAGTTTCACTTTTGAAATGCTAATAACTTTTGAACCGTAAGCCATAAAATGAAACTTCCTTTTCCCTCTGAATCCTTGGCTCAAGCCGAGTCGAATCCAGTCCAAAATTCAAAAATCGTAAGGTTTAGTTTTTTCGCTATATTCAATTGTTCGTAAAACCTACTTTTTCGAACTCATCCTAGACGGTTCATCCGATTCTGACCAAAATTGGCTCAGATCATCTACAGACCACGCAGGCAAAAAGTTATGGAATTCAAGTCGATTAGTCCAAGCATTCTCGAATAATGCACGAATAAAAAGCATGCAAAAATGGATCTGAGGCTATATCTCCGCAACAGTTTGGCATATTGAGAAGAAACTTGGTGTGTGTTATAACAAGCATGACCTGAGGCTACCTGCAGTGTTTTGGCACTGTGCCTCCTTGTGGTCAGGAGATATGAAAAATGCATATTTCTGCTTATAACTTGTGAATGGTTAGGCTAAAAATCACAAAACTGGTCTTTTTAGATTCGGTGCATCATGCTGAGTCCAACCATATCTGATTTTCCCATATCAGCCATTTTGGGAGTCGGCCATGTTGAATTTTGTCATAAAATGCTATATTTTATGAACAAATTAACGTATAGTTACGAAACTCAGTGTGGTTCTTCAGCACCATGCCCTGATGGTACTCAAAAAGTTTGGGGACAGCGCCACCTTTTTGTCAAAAGTTATAATGAAATTTCTAAAAATGCTAATAACTTTTGCTTATATTAGCCTATTGTAATCAAACTGATGTTGATAGATTCCTTGGGTCATGCCGAGAACATCGATACCAATTTTGCAATAATTGGCTAAACTTGCTGTTCACCATTTTGATTCATGTTGAAAACCTACTTTTTCGAACTCCTCCTAGACCGTAAGTTCGATTTTCACGAAATTAGACTCGGATCATCTTCAGACCATGCTGGCAAAAAGTTATGGATTTTGTGTCGATATATTACAAGGTTTTCCTTAGCGCATCAACGAATTTGCTGGAAAGATGCCAAACTGCATCTGAGGCTGTATCTCAGTGAAACTTTGACATATTCGCACCAAATTTTGTATGTGACATTGTCACCTCACACTGAACATACCACGTCAGTTTGGTAACGGTGTCACCTATTGGTCAAGAGTAATAAACCATTGATTAATTATTAATAATGAAATTTCCAACCAAGCTAATAACTTTTGACTGCATTAGCCTATTGTAATGAAACTGGTCTCAAAATACCCCTTGGGTCATGCTGACAACATACATATCAATTTTCACTTAGGAAATCTGAACTCCCTGTCCACTATTTTGATTTATGTTAAAAACCTACTTTTTCAAACTCCTCCTAGACCGTTATTCCGATTTTCATGAAATTTGAATCGGATCATCTTCAGACCATGCTGACAAAAAGTTATGGATTTTGTGTTGATATATTACACGGTTTTCGTTTGGCGTATCAACGAATTTGCTGTAAAGATGCCAAACTTTTAATAATGAAATTTCCAACCAAGCTAATAACTTTTGACTGCATTAGCCTATTGTAATGAAACTGGTCTCAAATTATTCCTTGGGTCATGCCGACAACATTTATACCAAATATGTCATAATAAGCCAAACTTCCTGTCCGCCATTTTGATTTATGTTGAAAACATACTTTTTCGAACTCCTCCTAAACCGTTTGTCCGATTTTCACCAAATTTTAATCATATCATCTTCAGACCATACTGACAAAAAGTTATGGATTTCGTGTTGATAGACGAAACCGTTTTCACATACCACAGCAACGAATTTGAGGCATGATGCCAAAATGACAGTTCAGACTATCTCTGCAATGCTTTGGCCTATTGACATCAAACTTTGTGTGTGCCATTGTCACCTCACACAGAACACACCACATCGATTTGATAACAGCACCACCTATTAGTCAAACATGATAAGCCAATAAATCATATTGCTGTAGGTTTATATATGATTTTTTAGCCGTTTTGACTAAAAACATCCTAAAATGCCTTAAATGACTAATTTCTGCATACAACAGCAACGAATTTGTGGCATGACGCCATTATGACACTTGAGGCTGTATATCTGAAATGCTTTGAATATTGACACCAAACTTGGTGTGTGCCATTATCACCTCACACAGAACACTCCACATTTGGACTACAGTAATCTTAAAATGCCTTCAATTACTTATTGCTGAAGTTGGTCTGATGCTCCGTGCTATGCTTAGCTCCTCATGTTGCCGCTGATGTGCTTGGCCCCGTGATTGCTGCTTGCATCTATATTTAAAAGTTCTGTTTGTTAACATTAGTTAATGCACTGTGAACTAAAATGAACAAACAGCAACTGTATTGTCATTAACTAACTTTAACAAAGATTAATAAATAGTGTAATAAATGCATTGTTTGTTCATGTTAGTTAATACATTAACCAATATTAACAAATGATACCTTATTGTAAAGTGTTACCAAAAATGTTTATTTTATTCAAAATGTTTGTATTACTGTACGGTATTTTTTTTCTGATCATAAACTATAGTAACACTAAAAGGGTGTTGTGACTCTGTCTGTTACAGGAGATTTCTCCAAGCAAAAACAGGATCTTGACTATGAGGGCAGAATCATCATACAGCCAACTGTCCATTTACAGAAATGCAGAATTAGGTAACCCAGAATACATTTTGTTTTACATTGCATTTACATTCATGCATTTGCCAGATGCTTTTAGCCAAAGCAAGTTATATTGTATTTAATGTATGGGAGCACGGGACACAACCTAACACTGACTTTCTTAGCATGTGTAAATCCACGTGGGGTTCAGAGTATAATTTTTGTATACATTTTAATTTCACACTTGTCTAGTACAAATACGTTGTGTTGTTTCATAATTACAGGTGTACATGTTTTTCGTTATTTATCTCACAAGAATGGAAGCGACAACATGCTCCATAGGTGGGGTACATTGTAACATGTGAGGGGCACGTTGTAACATAACCATATAACAGCTTAAAATATTATCGTATCTAATGAAAAAATATACAAGACAAAATAAAATATTTTGTCAATAAAATAAAATCATTAACTTTTTCAAATAAAATAATTACGTTTTTTAAGAATTAAAAATCTAATCTAATTTTGGAGTTTGATAATGAACACATTGCAACCATGCTTGGGACGGCCCTGATCGCAACACACAGCTGCATATACAGTGTAGTTCAAAACAGAGTGCGCAAATGAAGAAACACATTCAGAAATTCACTTGCTTCTTGTGGCTTCTCATTGAAACTCATAAAAGTAAATGGTGTAAATTGCATCGCTAATGTCATAGAATAGCATAGTTTAATAGCGGGGCACATTGTAACACAGTGTTATAACGTTCCCCATCTGTGCAACTGGAATTTAAAACTGGTTAGTGTCTTCTGCTAGTTAACGAAGCATTACAAAACTATCTAAACTGATAACAGATTGGAGATTAAAATAATAGCAGATTTGTCTAATTTTAAATGAGTACTAAAAACTGAGATGACAATTTACTTCAGCCAGAAATGTACTTCTGCTTTGGTAGTATAAATATTCAGCAACATCTTCAAAATATTTTTTAATTTTGGTGCACTTTATTCTCTATATAGTGTTGATTTGGCAGTAGTAAATACTGTAAATTTGCTTATGCTAGCATGTGTGGAAATATTTAAACCATGTGTGTTACAACTTACCCCGTGTTAGTTTGTGCCCTGCACTCCCCTACACATTTTATTAAGTTATTCATTCCCTGGGAATCAAATAGGGGCGGCGCTAGGGGTGTGTGTGCATCAAGATTGAGATTTTCTAGGACAAACACACACATTTAGAAATGACTAGATTATATGAACAGATTGGTTAGCATTTAGCATGGTCTGTGGCAGACTTTACTAAGTGTCAGGGCAACAAAAATCAATAAACAAGAAGTTCATATTAAGTGATTTAAATCATGAAGAAAATATTGTCTTTTCACAAAAACGGTTCTAAACAAAGCCATGTTGTGCGTCTCTGCACACAACAGTGTTTCATTACTGAAAGAATTTACCTTCTTTGAATGCCTTGAACCAGTGATTCACTGATCCATTCATAAAAACAGTTTCTTCCTTCCTGAAAGAATCAGCAGTTTTTAATGAATAGATTGAATAAATGACTCAGTGGCTCAGTCATTAAGACAGTGGCTTGCTGCCACCTACTGGTAATTTTAGTCTCATTTTCAAAAGAATCATTCTATTTTTTTTTCTATGATTACATATTTTTGTGTCTATATTTAAAACATTCATTTCATAATATTATTTATGCAATTTGTAAGTGCAAATTATAATTAATTACACTTGTCGCTTTAATTAAAAAAAAAAAAAAAAGCCACTTAGCCAATGTAACTTTTCAGCAAAGCCTGTTTTATTTGACTTGTATCCCGTGTATTCTGATACATAAATTATTGTCTCTGGGCTAAGCCCCGATATCCACTCACCCTAGAACCGCCCCTGGAATCAAACCCATTAATTCAGCATTCTTGCACTTTGTTCTACTGATTGAGAATACATTGTAAAAAAAATGGATCTTTAATAATTTGAATGTGATGGATTAATAACTAATTGTGTACCTTCCTTTTGTAGGTGCGTTCAGATTAGTATATAAGGTTGTATTAACATCAAAGTGCATACAGCACCGTTTGACAGTTGAGGCAAATTCTGTAAACACTGCTTTGAAAAATAATGCTTTTTTTTTTTTCTTGTGCTTGCAGGTTCATTCAGATCTTTGTGGCACCAAATGCATTGAAAGTAACAGGTCAGCTGGAATTCTGGAAAGAGGGTGCAAAGTAAAAGGATCTGCCTGAATCCCATCCTGCTGTTTCTCATTGGAGAGCTTGTCAACTTTGACTGTCAAAATTACTGAAATTTAACTCAACACAAACTAATTTTTACTGTATTATTTGATTTTTATTTACACTACCAGTCAAACGTTTTTGAACAGTAAGATCTTTATTGTTTTTAAAGAAGCCTCTTCTGCTCACCAAGCCTGCATTTATTTGATCCAAAGTACAGCAAAAACAGTACAATTTTGTACTGTTTAAATTTGTACAAATTTATATTTGTACTATTTAAAATAAATGTTTTCTATTTGAATATATTTTAAAATTTAATTTATTCCTGTCATCAAAGCTGAATTTTCAGCATCATTACTCCAGTCTTCAGTGTCACATGATCCTTCAGAAATCATTCTAATATTCTGATTTGCTGCTCAAAAAAAACGATTATTATTATTATTATTATTATTATTATTATTATTATTATTATTATTATTAACTGATACCTTTATTTATATAGCGCTTTTACCAATACAGATTGTGTCAAAGCACTTAACAGTATCAAATTGGAGGACAGAGTGTCAGTAATATATAATAAGATTAAACATTTAATTTTCAGTTAAAGGCATTTCATTATTGAATTCAGAGATGTCATCGTCTAGCTCAGTTTAGTTTAAATAGTATATGAGCAATCAAATCGGCGATAATCGCTAGAAATTAGGTGTCCCCAACTGAGCAAGCCAGAGGCGACAGCGGCAAGGAACCAAAACTCCCAGAATGGAGAAAAAAACCTTATTATGTTGAAAACAGCTGAGTCTATTTTTTTTTCAGGTTTCCTTGATGAATAGAAAGTTCAGAACAGCATTTATCTAAAATATAAATATGTTGTAAAATTAAAAATGTCTTTATCTTCACTATACCATCCTTGTTAAATAAAAGTAGTAATTCGTATACCCCCCCCCCCCCCCTCAAAAAAAAAAAAATACTGAATCCAAGCTTTTGAATGGTATAGTGTATAATGTTACACAATCTTTTTACTTCAGATAAATGTTGATCTTTGGATCTTTCTATTCATCAAAGAATCCTGAAAATATTTACTCAACTGTTATGATGATGATGATAATAATAATAATAATAAACGTTTATCAGTATATTAGAATGATTTCTGAAGGATCATGTGACACTGGAGACTGGAGTAATGATGCTGAAAATTTAGCTTTGATCACAGGAATAAATTACATTTTAAAATATATTCAAATAGAAAGCTGTTATTTTAAATAGTAAAAATATTTCACAGTATTACTGCTTTTTCAGTAAATAAATGCAGGCTTGGTGAGCAGAAGATAATTCTTTAAAAACATCAAAAATCTTACCGTTCAAAAACTTTTGACTGTTAGTGTACTTGTTTTTGCTCTTTAGTATGTGTATGCTTTGCCATAATACAGAGTGCCCAGGGGACTGTTGTGATGCCCTTTTTTCAGCTAGTTCACCCTAGATATCAAGACTTGTAATTTGTACTTTTGAAAAGAAAATGTTCAACAATTAAAAAGAATATTGTCAGAGGTAATGCTCATGAGTTATTGTGATTTTTAAGGGGTTGGGGTGGTAAAAATCATGGATTACAGTGCTGTACCACAATTTGATTGTTTTTTACAGGTAAAAAATGTTTAAACTACATGAAAATAAACACTACAGCACTGATACTGTAAATGAAAATACGGTAAAAAATACTGTAAATGAAAATACGGTAATACTACTGTAAATCCATTCTTATACTGTAAATACAATTACAGTAATAATACTGTAACCATTTTTACAGTAATTTACTGGCATCCAGCTGCCAGTAAAATACTGTAAAATTTACAGCAACCTTTTTACAGTGTGGTAATTGATTTTAGATCCAGTCCTTCGTCTCCTCAACCAACTAGTGTAAATGGTCGAATGGTGGAATGGGCCAGTAGCTACAAGTACCTTGGGCTTATCATTGATAATAAATTACGTTTTGATGCTCATGTTGAAGCAGTATGTAAAAAAGGCCAGCAACGGTTACACTGTCTTCGGAGGCTCTCTACTTTTAATATCAGTAGGACTCTTATGACCATGTATTATAAATCTTATATTGAATCGGTGCTCTGCTTCTCTATATGTTGTTGGTATGGTAATGTAAATGTTACACACCGAAATTCATTGAATGGCATTGTCAACCAAGGTAGTAAGATAATAGGCATTAAGCAGACTGGGTTATCATATAGCTTTGATTGGTTTATCTTACAGAAAGCTCAAGCTATTGTTGCAGATTGTACTCATCCACTGTTCCATGAATTTAAAATGCTTCCTTCTGGAAGACGTTATAGTATGCCTAAACTTAAAAGTAACCAATTTAGATATTATTTTATTCCCACTGCTGTAAGGCTTTTACATTTGTAGGATGTCAGATTGTTGTGGTTGCTGTTTGTTTTGTCTGTTTGTTCTGTATGATATGTCAAAAAACTTGATGCTGCACCAAAAATTGCCCTTTGGGCTTATAATAAACTTTGAACTTGAACTTGAACTAAATGGATAAAAAGTGATAGTAAAGACTTACATTGTTAGAAAATATTAAGGTCCCACTTTATATTAGGTGGCCTTAACTACTATGTACTTACATAATTTGGTACAATGCACTTATTGTGTATATTTTTAAAAATACCTATTTGTAATTAATTTCTGTAATTACATTTATAATTACACTTTTGACCCATCCCTTAACACCTTAACCCACCCTTAAACCTACCCACACCACCAAACCTGTCCCTAAGATTACCCATATCCCACCTCAATAGCAGCAATAGTGTTTTGCAATACAGTATGAACACAATAAGTACATTGTACTTATTTTTTTGATGTAAGAACACTCTCAGAAATAAAGGTACAAAAGCTGTCACTGGGGCGGTACCTTTTCAAAAGGCACATGTTTGTATCTAAAGTGTTCATTATGATACCTTAAAGGTACATATTAGTACTTAAAGTGTAGGCCTACATATTTGAACCTAATAGGTACAAATTTGTACCTTTTGAAAAGGTACCAGTGACAGATTTTGTACCTTTATTTCTGAGAGTGTACATAGTAGTTAAGGCCACCTAATATAAAGTGTGACCAATATTAATATTTTTAATTAATGCTGTTATTTTTTTACTTTTTATTAGCGTAATCAAATAATCAAATAAAGAAAATTTAAAAAAATAAATAAAATAAAATATTAAGCAGCACAACAGTTTCAACACTGATAATAAATCAAAATATTAGAATGAATTCTAAAGGATCATGTGACACTGAAGACTGGAGTAATGATGCTGAAAATTCAGCTTTACTTTACAGGAATACACTATATTTTAAAATATATTATAATAGAAAACCAATATTACAAACTGCAATAGCCTAAGAGTTTTTTTTTTTTTCTTTCTTTCTGTCTGTATTTTGATCAAATAAATACAGCCTTGATGAGCATAAGTGACTCCATTAAAAAACAAGGTCAATTATGTATTAGGTTTATAATATAGGCCTACCATAATATAATATAATATCAAAAAAAAAAAAAACTGAAGCATTTAAACTGAGATTTGTAAGCTTTTTTTTTTTTTTTAACGTGAATTCTTATATAGCTATCTAAACATCCCTATGAAGTACAGTTTGCACAATACACCTGTGTGTGACGATAAATGAGTTTTGTTAATGTTACTATCCTTTCCCATCATCCGCTATTTCCAGCACTTAATCAAGCCACTCTTCTATAATACACAAAGACGTTTTATTTCACATGTCATTGCATTTGCGTTGCCTCTCGATTTGAGCTATTTCGTCCGCAACCATCAAAATACTTGGTGTCTACAGCTAATCATTTGCCGCTCATCATTCTCTTTCTATGAAACCTGTAAACCGCATTCACTGGTTCTAACTCTTTAGCGGTTTATCCAAGCATTGCAATTCTTTAGTTTTTACTAGAATACAATTAAATGGCTTTCCCAACTCATTTTTGCGTGTGCGCGGCACATTATTTCTCTGCGCGCATGCAGCTTAGAAGGAACATTGGCTGCGTGTTGAGTCCACTTCTCTATATCCTTTATACTCATGACTGTACTTCAATCCATCCTACCAATACCATCATCAAATTCGCAGATGACACGATCATAGTTGGACTCATCTCGGGAGGAGATGAAACAGCTTACAGAGATGAAATTCAGAGACTGACAGAATGGTGCATGGCAAATAACCTGACAACACAAGCCTTACACCATTGCACATTAGTGGGGTCTACATAGAGAGGGTTCCGGTCTTCAGATTCTTGGGAATGAACATCGCTGAGGATCTTTCCTGGAGCACTAACACTTCAGCAGTGGTCAAAAAAGCACAGCAGCGACTCTGTTTCTTAAAGACACTGAGGAAGAACCATCTACAAAAGCAGCTGCTACTGTCCTTCTATCGCTGTGCCATTGAAAGTGTGATAACTTACTGCATCGCTACATGGTACGCCAGCAGCTCAGCCATAGACAAGAAAGCTCTCCAGTGAATGATCAGTTCGGCACAAAAAATCATTGGCTGTCCTCTGCCTTCCGTAAAATAACTTTACACTGCACGCTGCCTTGGAAGGGCAGCAAACATTTTAAAGGATCCCTTCCATCCAGGACATTATTTGTTTGAATTGCTAGCCCTCTGGTAAACATTTTAGGTCCATCAAATCACGGACCAATAGACTTAAGAACAGCTTTTACCCCAGCACTATACGAGAGCTGAACACTGTCAGCATACACACACACAAAAAATGAGTAATGCACCAATCTGATGGGGCATCTCATCCAACAAAGGTTAACAACACCCTCTGTATACCCTTGTGTGTGTCTATTTAGTACAAGTTTACATCTTATATTATTCAGTTTGTGTTTGTGTGTGTATTCTGTTGCACTTACCTCTCTTTTATTTTGTGCAATATCATGTAGCACTTTTCAGCCCACCGTGCAATATTTCTGTGCGATATCTGACTGTTCGTTTTGCTGTTACTGTTTATTATTTATTATTTAAATTAGATGTTTAGCTTGCACTATGTTATGTGTGATTGTTCTAATTTCGCTGTACTTTTAGTATAGCGACAATAAAAGAATCTTGAATCTTGATCTTAAATCCCTGATCCCTGAAGAGGACAATAACAAGGTGGCCATGGCCTTAATTTCTTCATCCGCTGACTGGTAAATGATTGTCACGAATCTGGTCTGCACTCGCTCACCACATGGACTTCACACCACACATCACAATGGACTCCAATTCCCATCATCCAACACTGATCACAGCTGTCACCAATCACTCATCGCACTAATCACATGGCTCTCACTAATCACACATTCTATTTTAACCCTGGACTTTGTTTCCCTCTTTGCCGAGTATTGTATGCGTTTACCGCTCCCCTAGCCGTAGCTACTCTACAGAGCCATTGTTAGTATTCCTAGTCTGGCATTACCTGTTCTCCTGTGTTTATTTCTAACCCGTGTTTCCTGGATTAACCCTTTCTGTGCCATTCCGTGTTTCTGTTCAGTTCCTGTATTGTCCTGCGTTTTTCACTCCCCTAGTGTTAGCTGCGATACGGAACTTTTATTGTTTTCTAGTCTGTGTTCCCAGTATTTACCCCTGTCTCCCTGTTCGGACTCTGTTTATTCCCTTGCCTGGATTATAGCTCTTGTACCTGGATTATCTCTCTGCCTAGCCCCTTTGGATACTGTTTGCTGTTGACCGACCTTTGCCTGCCCTAGGATTACTCTTTGTCTCGTCCCTGCCATACCTGTTTGCCATTGCTCGACCCTGCCTGTATTGATGACCATGCCTGTAAATAAAAGCTTGCATTTGGATCCGCATGTCTCACGTCTCGTCAGCCCTGTTACAATGATAATGATTTATTTTCTTTATTTTTTATTTATTACTTGAGCAGATTGATTGTCCTTTAGTGATGGGTGGTGATTTTAATGCTGTTTTATATCCTGCACTGGATAAGTTTCACCCTGATACTACAGCTAACCCATCCTCTAAGTTATTGAATAAATTTATCACTGAACTTAATGTCATCTTTGGAGAATCCAGAATACTACATCTAAGGACTTCACTTTTTTTCTTTTCTTTTCTTTTTTCTTTTCTTTTCTTTTTTTTTTTTTTTTTTTTTTCTAATACACACAAAACTTTCTCTAGGATAGATTACATATTTCTCAGCCCATCTTTAATTTCATCTAACTATATTACCAATTGTATTGTCTGATCACTCTGCAGTATTATGTAATGTTCACCTTTCCAACATTAAGACAGAGGCCCCTAGATGGCGTCTCAACACATCATTACTAAATAATCAGACATTCATTAATTCGCTAAAAGATCATATAAAGGAGTCTCTCGAAATGAATATATCTTGTGACGTAGACTTTCAAATATTGTGGGAAACAACGAAGTGTGCAATACGAGGATTCTGTATATCTTTTTCTTCTGCTCTTGCCAAAGCAAAAACCCACCAGTTTACACAATTAGAAAATAAGATCCAGTTATTACAAAACTTACAAAAACAATTATTATTATTATTATTATTATTATTATTATTTATTTTTATTTTTTTTCTGATCAACAAGCTACACGATTGTCCTCCCTGGAAGAGGAATACAACTTACTTTCACAATCAAAGGCAGAGTTTATTTTACATAGGACAAGTATCAAAATGTCAACATTGAAACCCATTAAAACTGCTATTTTTCATTGCAGTGCAGTTTAACTGTAAAATGATGTAATTTTTGTTAATAGGCTTTCATTCTGTTGGCAAGGCTTCAAAATTTTATTTTTTACAATTTTTTACCAGATGGTGCATTTTTTTTCAGGTTTGGTCTATAAAGCAAATACTCGCTTTATTCCCGTTTTCTGCTTCTGCATATTATAGAGCCAGTTGGATAAATAATGCAGCTATAATTGTGTGGGTGTGTTGGTATGGATGTTGGAGTGTGATTTGTATGTGTGTCATAAAAAAAAAAAAAAAAAAAAAATGTGTGTGTGTGTGTTCTTGTAATATTTGAGAAAGAAAAACTCTACTCTAAATCACATATCCAACCACTGTGTGCACCAGCGGAGTTTTGCTGGCATCTAATGGGGAAAATTTGGCACTGCGCACAAACAAAATTTGACTGAAAGCTTGTTTTTTGAGATGTCAACCTCAAATTTGGAACACAACTTGTTTAGATTTATAACTTTTTTTTTTTTGGTTTCACTTTTTAAACTTTTTTTTACTTCAACAGTAATCTGGCATGGGTCTTCTTTAAAATGATACCAAACTTAGGTCTGTGCTCCCAAGCTTCAAATTTTTATAACCGCTTTTTGACATGGACATTTTTGTCCACTATGGACTTATGTGTTATGTTTTTAAATTTATGCACAAGGGTTAATTTTTGCGATTGATTATAGTACATTTCATGGAGACCACAAAACATCTTTGATATCACAGCTTCTTAAAAAAGGTAAAGATTTGTTTGATTGTTCCAACTACAGGCCAGTATTTTAGTCAAGATGAAAAGTGGTACTCAAAGAGGGAATAATCTTCAAGTCTCTCTTCAAAGCAAAATCTCCACCGTCAAAATTAATTTGTTACCTCGGCTTATTTTCTTTTTTCTATGCTGCCACTTTACCCTCCTCCAGCTTGCTTTAAGGAGATCAATTCCATACTTTCCCAGTTTATCCGGAATGGTAAACGACACAGAATAAAACTTGTCACATTGCAGTGTCCTATACTTTCAGGAGGATTGGCTGTGCCAAATTTTGAATGAAATTATTGGTCGTTCCAACTTAAGGCTCTTCATATTTGGGTTGATCCTCAATCTAAAGTTTCATGGAGAGTAATCGAAGCTGACAAGATTAAACCACATAGGCTCCAGGATATTTTATTTGCTGGCATAGGTGTCACATGTCGGCCTGTCTGAGTTTCTGTTTTCCTTTTTTGGTTTGGTTCCGTTTCTCATTTGTTAATTATCATTCATTGTCCCCACCTGATTTGCATTATGTTGTTTGCTCTTTTGTTCCCATTCATATATAAGTCTTCAGTTCTTCCCCTGTATTTTGTCCGATCTTGAGTTCATTAAATGGGAAAAGTGAGTTGATGCCGTTTCGTTCTCCTGTCTTTCTTTTATATAAATTTATATCGTTACTACAACCACGCACCCGTGACAATAGGAAATAAAAATGATAAATATGAATTTGGCCCGGTTGTGGCCAATTCTATTAAGATCTGGAAAAGGGTGGAACATCTGATGGGAGGACCTTTCAAATTTTCTAACAACACACCCTTATGGCACAACATTATTTTTGTTTATGTGGAAATTGGCCATTTGTCCAGCCCTCTTGGTCTACATTGGCATAAACACATGCGGTGACTTATATGATAACCAAGGACTCTGTTCACTTCAAGAACTAAGAACTATAGATTTGTTTACCAGCATCATCATATTTTGTCTTTTTTCAGTAACGTTCTGCTCTCAAGGCCTATGGATTTCCCTGGGCATCCCCTATTTCCTCTCATCCTATGTGGGATTGGATCGCACCACGCTCTGGTTGGCCATCTGTTTCTTTAATGTATAATAAACTTAATGATCACACTGCAAAACATCTTTCTATTAAATCTATCTGGAATCATGAATTAACAGATTTTGATTTATCGGTTGATTGGGAGAGGATGTGGTTTAATCTAATCCTAACTTCTAAAAACTTTGCTCATTGTTTTATCCATTTCAAAGTCATCCATAGAGCATACATAACTCCTTACAAGAGCTTTAAATGAAACTGCAATCGACCTATAACTGTAACACTGTATCAGCATGTACTTTTATCCATATGTTTTGGGAATATCCAATTGTTGTCAGTCTATGGACTCATGTGAAATCTGTTTTGTTATTTTTACTACAAATTGATTACGTGTCTAATCCAGGTTTATGTCTTCTCAATGACGATTCTAACTTCTGTATAAGTTAATTAAAGAAGAGAATGTTGTTTGCTGGTTTTACAGCTGCAAAGAAGGTAATAATACAAAACTGGTTTACTCCGCACAAGTGTCCAAAAACATTTTGGATTCATAGCCTCCTTAAAATAGTGACTTGTGAATGTAAAACAGCACAAATTAATAAGACTAAACCTAGTACCATTGATGCATGGCAATGTTTTTCTTCCAACACTTTACAGGTGCCTTTCAATAAATTAGAATGTCGTGGAAAAGTTCATTTATTTCAGTAATTCAACTCAAATTGTGAAACTCGTGTATTAAATAAATTCAATGCACAGTGCACACAGACTGAAGTAGTTTAAGTCTTTGGTTCTTTTAATTGTGACGATTTTGGCTCACATTTAACAAAAACTCACCAATTCACTATCTCAACAAATTAGAATATGGTGACTTGCCGATCAGCTAATCGACTCAAAACACCTGCAAAAGTTTCCTGAGCCTTCAAAATGGTCTCTCAGTTTGGTTCACTAGGCTATACAATCATGGGGAAGACTGCTGATCTGGCAGTTGTCCAGAAGACAATCATTGACACCCTTCACAAGGAGTGTAAGCCGCAAACATTCATTGCCAAGAAGCTGGCTGTTCACAGAGTGCTGTATCCAAGCATGCGCCAGAAAGTTGAGTGGAAGAAAAAGATGCACAACCAACCGAGAGAACCACAGCCTTATGAGGATTGCCAAGCAAAATCGATTCAAGAATCACAGACAACGTCAGAGGCGTCTTACCTGGGCTAAGGAGAAGAAGAACTGGACTGTTGCCCAGTGGTCCAAAGTCCTCTTTTCAGATGAGAGCAAGTTTTGTATTTCATTTGGAAACCAAGGTCCTAGAGTCTGGAGGAAGGGTGGAGAAGCTCATAGCCCAAGTTGCTTGAAGTCCAGTGTTAAGTTTCCACAGTCTGTGATGATTTGGGGTGCAATGTCATCTGCTGGTGTTGGTCCATTGTGTTTTTTGAAAACCAATGTCACTGCACCCATTTACCAAGAAATTTTAGAGCACTTCATGCTTCCTTCTGCTAACCAGCTTTTTAAAGATGCTGATTTCATTTTTCAGCAGGATTTGGCACCTGCCCACACTGCCAAAAGCACCAAAAGTTGGTTAAATGACCATGGTGTTGGTGTGCTTAACTGGCCAGCAAACTCACCAGACCTGAACCCCATGGAGAATCTATGGGGTATTGTCAAGAGGAAAATTAGAAACAAGAGACCAAAAATGCAGATGAGCTGAAGGCCACTGTCAAGGAAGCCTGGGCTTCCGTACCACCTCAGCAGTGCCATAAACTGATCACCTCCATGCCACGCCGAATTGAGGCAGTAATTAAAGCAAAAGGAGCCCCTACCAAGTATTGAGTACATATACAGTAAATTAACATACTTTCCAGAAGGCCAACAATTCACTAAAAATGTTTTTTATTTTTTTTTTTTATTATTGGTTTTATGAAGTATTCAAATTTGTTGAGATGGTGAATTGGTGGGTTTTTGTTATATGTGAGCCAAAATTATCACAATTAAAAGAACCAAAGACCTAAACTTCTTCAGTCTGTGTGCATTGAATTTATTTAATACACGAGTTTCACAATTTGAGTTGAATTACTGAAATAAATGAACTTTTCCATGACATTCTAATTTATTGAGATGCACCTGTATAAAGGAATGACCATATACTTTTTTTTTCCTTATTTCTTGTAAAATTGTGATTATTATTGTATTATTGGTGGTGTGTCTGTTGCTCCCCCCTCCCTGTTGTTTGTTTGAATGGATGTTGTTTTGTTGATTTGAAGAAAATAAAAAGTTGATCATAAAAAAAAATAAAAAATACTACAGAGACCTGAGGAAAAGCGGGGATTAAAGCCCAAAACCTGTCCTGAACTAACCTAACAAATCAATCGTGGCTAAAGCGGTTCCATAAACAACAAATTAAGTTCACACAATCTCACTAATTTGTGCACGTTTAGTCAATCATGGATCAAATCGATCCACCATGGCAAATAGCGAATATATCTGTGCTATTTAATGCATTTGAGTTGTTGTGTTTTCCTCAGTGCATAACTGACATGTCACAGGTGTATTCTTCATCTATAAATGTCAGAAAGTCACACAAACATATCCATTTTGCTGTCAGGAGTGGGCGAGTGAATGAGCCCTTCTGCACGCATGCGCACTAAACAGGCAAAGCATAATCTAATAGTAGCGCAATAATTCTGAGTAAATATATATTTTGCTAAAATATTTGTTGATGGACATTAAAGGTGTCTTTTGTAGAATTTTAAACCTATATATAAGTGTATTTTTATGATAGCAGTAACTGTAATGTTAGCATTGTAATAAGTAAATCAAATGTAAGCTAGTACAGTCCTAATTACTAAGCTCAAATGAGTTCATGTGTGTTTCTTACATCATTCAAAATCTAGCCATTTTCTTTATTTATTTTCATTTTTAATTCAGTGATTTTAACTTATTATTTTATTTATTTATTTTTTATTTTAATTTAGTTATGTTAATGCTTTAAAGAACAATTTTAAATTGTAATGTTCTGCTATATGTTCTGCAAACTATAAAAGGTACAGCTGGCATAAAACCAGAGAGAAAGGCTGTATGACTAGTAACTGTAAAAAAAGGTAATATCATTGTGTTCCTATTGGTCAGTGTTAGAGGAACTCAGCTTAGCCTGCTTTAGACCAGCCCTGCGTCCCAATGTTCATGCTATCCATCCTAAATAGTATGTGAGACTACAATAAGTGTGTTCCAAGGCATAGTATGTTGAAAAGAGTATGCCAAAAGTCCCCGGATGGTCTAGTATTTCAGGTCTATTTTTGAAGTGTGGATCCGAGTACACTCTAATGGCTAAAATTGCCCACAATCCATTGCACTTTGGCAAAGGATTCAGTCCAGAACTACAAACACAAATAAAAAGCATTAGAAAAACTACAAACATGGCGGATGCGCGAGATCGACCTTTATGTAGAGAGGTTTACAAAAAGGGGTCTGAGTTACTAATATTCAGTATTTAAACTGGTAAAAACTATTTATTTATTGTTATCCGTGTTATATTTTATCTGCAACAGCAATGTCAACTTGTGACAAGATGATTGACAGGCCAGTTTACAGTGACAGGGTGCGTCTAACAGATGTAACATGAACGGTCCGTTAAAGACGCAGTTGCGTGACGTGATAGTATGTCCCAAAGCTTGCCTACTCTTCTACTACACACTCAAAAGTGTGTACTTTTTCTTCACCAAAAGAGTACATACTTTAAGGGCATAGTATAAGGAGGCACATTGGGACGCAGCAGATGTTAGTTTCCCAGCATAAGTAACCACAGTGAGCTTGATCTTGTCACAGATCGGCCAGGCTCGCTCACCACCCAATCACAGCGCACACCCTCACCTTAATACTGAGTGCACACACCTGCACATCATCTGCACCCTCATCAAGCTGGCTTCATATGCACACGCCTCACATCACTCCAGTGTCCGATCTCGTTTATACGAAGTGGACTCTCTATGCTACTCCAAGCGATCACTGATACTCCTACCTCCTTTGTGCACTTCCCTCCTGTGCCTTCTCCAGTGAATTCTCCTACGCTCCACTCCAATGTCTGTCTTCTCTAGCATTTCCAAGTAGTGATGCAAAGTCCGATTCATTTCCATGCACCTGTTCTTTTCGGACAGATCGGCTCATTGAACCGGGTTCAAAAAGCCGATTCATCGGTTCCTGACTTCATTAAGTAATCATGTCTCTACGCATTTATTTTCTAACAACTCGGTGGCATGTTGTATCAATGAAAAATTCGAATAAGTCATTTGTGTCAACATATGTTGAAACATTAAAACAAATAAAGTTATTTGTGTGAAAGCATATTGCGGATTATTGCCATAAAATTCACTTAAGTTAATGGTGTTTGTGGTCACGGTTTCAGTCTCATATTCTTTTTGACCAATATTGATTAGCCTACAACTTGGATAAGATTCCTAAAAGTTTCTCACCTACAGCACACATTGCAGACATTGATGCACAAACACGGATATGTTCTACATGTCTACAGTATGAGTAAACCAGGCTCATTCAGTTCTTGTTGTGTCCTCGGCAACCTTCGACAGTTGGTTGAACCGACTCATTCGGCTCTTTTTGAGTTGGACGTGCTACTTCGGTTGTGCTTCCTGCGTCATCAACCTGGAACAAAAGTTTGATTCAGTTCGATTTGTGAACCGGCTCGACCGGTTACTTCCTGAGAACCGGCTCAAAAGAACGATTCGTTCAAGAACCGAACATCGCTATCTCCAAGTGTTTATCTCCATTACCTGTTGCAGTGAGTACATACCTCATCAATCCATTTAACTGCCTCTTTGAACGTTTTACTCACCTGTCATCTCCTCAGTTTAATAAACATTTACCTGTTCATTCTAATCCTCTGTGTGAGTCTCCTTCCGTAACAGATCTAGGCCTATGTTAAATTTGCTTTGTGGAACCAAATCATTTGACAATGAGTCAGACTACCGGAAATAAGCCTGTCTTTTTTTGATAATCCTGTTTTATGAAACAGGCCTCGAGGCATTAGAAGTTTTTTTTTGTTTTGTTTTTTCCATTGCATATTGCATCGAATCGTGTCGAATCAAAATCGGACTGCATCGTAACAGGGGTGAATTGCATCGCATCGGTAGCTACGTCATAATTATCTTTAATGTATCGTATCATTGGCTAAGCATCGAGATGCGCATCATATCGGCCTCAGTCATGGAGATGAACATCCTAATATATATTTATATTTGTTTTATCTTATTTATTTTTTTGAGTCACATGTTCTTAAAGTTCTCATGCACAAATTCATGTGTGGATACATAAATTGTTCTTACCATCTTTCTAATGCTGATAAACGTATTCTCAGGGAGTTTTGTGAAGGTCATCATATGTGTGATTTTTAAATGATGTGGTTTCAGTTTGTTATACATTTTATTCAAAATATATATAAAAAAATGTGATGACTCATGATTTTTGGATGAAAATGTTATGCACTAATAGTTCTGTATGTACAGTTTATTGAATGAGACTCAATTGAATAAATGAGAATTGATTTATTACCGTATTGTCCCGAATATAAGACGATGTTTTTTTCTTGGAAATACATCTGAAAAAACGCAGTCGTCTTATATTCGGGGTCTAGACTTTGACATGTCAGTAATACACCCACAACAATAGGTGGCGCCAAAAACGCATATAACGAGTGTGCCATGAAATATGTAATGTAATGTGTGGTGTAAAGTCGTGACTGTCATGTTAGCCTGATGGGACCAAACTTCCTCTGTAAGTGATTTTGAAACATAAGGCTATACCCAGATTTGAAGACTACAATAAAGTTTCACTTCTACTGATAATAAAATTTTGGTAGGCTACTATGAGATGGATAGCCTAAATGTTATATAATTCAGATGGGCTACCTGTTATTTCAATGGTATATCAAAAAGTGTATATTTTTCAATGTTATTGTTGGTACATTTTACCAGTATTTACCATACTTTCAAAACAAAAATGAAAATAGGAAAAATATGCAATTTGAAAATAATTTAAGAAAAAAAAAAGTGTTTTACAGAGAGAAAAACAAACAAACAAACAAACAAAAAAACAAGATTTGGTTTTCAAAAAGCCTTTTTCCAAAAGGTACATCTGGATAAAGGGGGGTCGTCTTATAATCAGGGTTGTCTTATATTCGGGACAATACGGTACCAACGTTTCGGCCAAACAAGTAGACTTGGTTAAGATAGGGTAGAGTGGGGGATAATACATTTTTTATTATTTTATTTTATTATTTTTTTCTCAAACATAGTCTGTGGGGTAAAACACCCCCACCCAGGTGGGATAAAATGCCCCCCCAGCAGTCAATGAGTAATTACTGTAGTTATTCAGTTCTGAACATCAAATCCTTTTCTTTTTTTCCATCAAATATATTCTAACTAGTTGGATGCATAAAAATATTTGGATTTGATATTTAAAAATTACCTCAAGTTAGCATCAGGTAGCTAGTTAGCTAGCCAGTTAGCATCAGCTAACAAAATGTTTCAAATAGGCTATTATAATTTTGTAATTCATAATTATTGATTATATTCTTTTTAATTTAAAGCAAAAACTGTATGTACTCTGATTTTGCTGTAAATGTTTTTCCCCACCTTTGGAGCAAAAAAATCAGAGTATAGACAGTTTTTGTTTGTTTGTTTGTTTGTTTTGATAAAAATCTAATAGCATGAAAAATCTGGACATTTTTCATACTTTGTTTATAATGTATATCATATGTCATTGTCACTAAAATTATGATAACTTTTCTGAACACATTTAAATTTTGTTTTACAGAAGAAAAAAAAAAATAATAAAATATACACAGTCCTTAAGGGGACGTTTTCCCCCACTCTACCCTATGATTCCTTACAAAATGGAGATAAGGGTGATAATGCACAGGTGAATGTAATGGCATCTGGGTCACCATCCAATAATTAACAAATTTTCATCCTTATTTATGTTGTTCTCCATTTTGTAAGGAATCATACCTTGACAGATATTACTTTTTTTGCCTGAAACATTACTAATACATAAATTGTGCTTAAGAGAGTGTGCAGTTATATTTGTTCCTCATTTAGCCCTCTCCTTGCATTTTAAAATGGAGTGTGTTTTCTTTTACTTTATCAAGAGCTGTTGCACGCTATACTGAATGAAAGAAGACGAAAAAAATGCTCAACTACACAGACATATCTGTTTATTTCCACAATGGAAGCATAGCTTACACATTATCAAAAATGTCCTCATTTGCTTATGGTGGTTTCCAGTCTCATGGGAAGATTTATCATTGAAATACATGAGGCAGAATGTTTGTTCTGTCTTTCAGTTAGCCAATGGCCTATACAATTCTAACATCTGTAAATACATTTAACAACATCTTAAAACACCCTAAGCAATGGTTTGATTGTTCCAAGTTCCACTTTTTTTGTCAAAAGTCAATGTTGCATCCAAATATTTGAACAAAATCAAGTTGACGTCATTCATATTCAAAGGTAGGCCTGTGCACATTTGGTGTGTCTGTTAAAACATAAATATGTGCAAGAACTATTCTACATGTGTGCAGTAATTTTTTGGTCAATGCTCAGGACTAAGATTTAACAGTAACGTTTCCAGGATTTTGCATGATTTAACAGTAATATCTTACATTACAACACTGTATTCAGATTATTACAAATTATCACTGTAAATCCACAAAACTGACTAAAAATGCTGTACTGTGAATGCCAGACAAGTAGTTGGCAATGTCCTTTTGTAAAGAAACTTAACTCGCTTGCAGACATACTTATTCCTCTAGACTGAACACGTAATATGCATGCACTTGACGTCATCACTTTCACAAATTCTTTTTTTTTTAGTTTAAATAGAGACAATAATGGTATTGTTTTAAAAAACTTACACTCTGAAACCCCCCCCCAAATGCAGTTGTATAAATGAACAGCCAAAACGCATAAAACATGTTCTGTTTTTATTTGAAAATGGTGTTTTGTAAACTCTATATATCACCATTTTTATTTTTTATCAATGCCATATTCATGAGTCTCAAAATGGCTTCACAAAACTAGATGGGATAGGGAAGCCTATTGCTTTGGAGCTCCAAGCACATTTAAGCTAAACATTCATAACACGTTAATCAAACCATGGATTAACATTTTTAAAAATGTAGATTTGTTACATTGAAGGGTTCTCTTGAGGATCTTTTTTTTTTTTTGCTCTGAGTTGCAAATATTTGCTGAAGCATCACCCAGTTGGGTTGTTCATGGATGCTGCTTTAAACTGTTTAGTGGCCCTGAAAAACTTCATGCATCTTTTCTTAGGGCAGTTTCATGCAGCAAAAAGCCACAAATCTTGGCCTCACTCCTTTAGGCTCAGCAAACTGTATAGGGCTGATCAAAGGCATGAAATGGCCAGAAATCATCCTTAAATATTTATTTATCGGCACTCTGCTGCTTGTGTTTCTCACTGGATGTCTCTCTCCTTCTCAAAATTGGTGTGATTGTTTTTGATGGTGTTTACTGTGGAGCTCTGGAGAGAATTCATTAGCCATAATTAAGCTTTTACTTGATCAGGGCTTTGGGGAGCAATAAAAAAGAAACACTCAGAAGTATTATGTGAAGTCAGATTACAGGAAGCAGTGTGGAATGGGAATGGCAGATTATCAAGGCTGTCAGTCCGAGACACTCTGATCGCAATCTTGTTAGCGCTTTATTTGTCAATCGTCTGCTAATGCTTACATCGAGCCTGAGCTAATCCAGACTCCAATGCTTGGACAACAGCTTATTGATGTGGTTTTCTGGAGGCTAGCGGTGTACCACAAACTCTTTTAAAACCAAGACTCTGATTTAACCCACCAGCCATTAGTGTGTTAAATAATTAAACTGCACTGGCCTATTGTGTTCCACTAAACCCTGCCCTTTTCAGTCAGATTGTAATGATACATATAAATGTTTCTCACCATGTAGCAAGGTTTCAGTAACACCCTGTTCACATAGATACGTCCTTTATGCTAATCCTGAGGGCATTTTGCAATCCATTGTTTGTTAGAACAAAATTTAAAAAATGGAGTTCACCTGACAAATGCCGACATTAAATGTGATGGTTTGTGAATGGTAAATTCTCATCACTGTATATCAAAGAAACTACATGACCTAGTTTCCTCTTGTATGACATGTCCTTATTTGGGTGTTCCTGTTCCCATTTTGTTTCATTGATTCCGGGTGTGTCTCGTTTTCCCCTCATTTAGTTGAGTACTTATAGAGTTGTCTGCCTCATGTTTCCTTATCCAATGTTATACGTCTATGTGCTATGTGTGTCTCCTGCCAGCCCTGTAAAGACTCTTGTTTTGCGTAATTCCTATGTCTCCTCATCCCTACACAGTAGCAGTCGTGACAGAACGCTGGACCCACAAGCAATAAGCGGCGCCCTTTCCCCCCCGATTTTGTTCTCCCGGTTTCTTAAAGGTTTTTTTTTTTTTTCTCACAAGATTCAATGCCCTAGCCCGAAAGGAATGCCTGGGCATTCAATAGGCTTGCCGATTTGACAATGTCATACTTAATTCCCTGTTCTGGATCAGGGCCAACTACATCGCCCCGTTGACCTCCCAGACACCACTGCATTGTGCTAGAGGGAAGGTATCCTCCGGTGTCTGGACAGCATCCGGCCCCGATCCAGAACCCTTCCACAGTCATTCCCGCTGGCTGTTCCGAAATCAAGCTCGCAGGACATTCCAAAGTCATGCCCGCCAGTCGATCTGAAATCAAGCTCTCTGGCCGGTCCAGTGTCAAGCCAGCCGGCCATTCCACAGTTAACCCCGCCGACCACTCCCAAGCTAAGCTCACCGGCCGTTGCTCTCCCAGCACTCCAGTGTCAGCTCCAGCCCCTGAGTCCACTCCAGTGTCAGCTCTAGCCCCTGACCAGAGTCGAGAGGTAGCTCTAGCCCCTGACCAAAGTCAATAGAGTGCTGCTGTTCCCAAGTCCAGCCCGGAGAGGACTCCGGTTCCCAAGTCCTGCCCAGAGAGAGCTGCTGCTCCTACACCTGGTCCACAGAGGGCCTCAGCACCTATCATTTCCCCCAAGGAATTTTTTTTGGGGGGGCTATAGGGCTGTTGCAACTACATGTCAACAAACTCTCATAAGAGTATTAGTAGACTGTCTGCTTCATATCTACTAACTCCTTATTGTGTTGGTCTCCCAACAGATATTCTACTGACTATAAGTAACTTTGCAAGAACGTGTCAACTTAATCTAACCCTAACCCTACCAGTCAACTAATACACTACTAATACTCTAATGAGAGTTAGTAGAAATGTAGGTGCAACATTACTTATAGTCAATAGAATGTGTTAAAGGGACCAAGTCCAAGTCTCACGTGCAGTGTACACATCACTGTCTGAATCCGTTCACTTCATGTCGTTCACTCCTTTCTAATATAGTGCACTCAACTGCCTTACACTATATAGGGATTAGTGAATGAGTGAACGAGTGAGCGATTTCAGACACAGCTTTAGATGGTTTGGAGCATCTTAAGAGTGAGTGACATAATTCACATTGTTTTGGGGGAACTATGAAATTAATTAGAAAATATGTAAGGGATAATCAACGGCTAGCTGTGCATTAAACGATTTGAATGCACGACGTGGAGGCGAAGAACCACCCGACGCGCAGCGGAGTGCATTCAAATAGTTTAATGCACAGCTAGTCGTTGATTATCCCGTTTATGCCATGGTCATTTGCCAGCATTCACATATTAAAGATGTTAATAATATTTGGGCTGCAATATTTGACCAGAACGATAAAAATGATGGTCTGTATTACTATTCAGCTGTAACTGTATGTTACTATGGTTACCAATGTTTATAGGAAGCACATTAATACAGGTATAACTGAAATGTTCTACAAATAGATAAGATAGCTTTTCCATAGCATATCTTTTTTTTTCACTTGTTGTTTTTTTTTTTTTTTTTTTTGTATATGTTTTAAAATGTACTTGAGTATGTTTGTAGTAATACAAATATACTATAAACATACTTTTTTACATTTGTAATGCATTTTTGTTTGTTTTAAAGTATACATGCTGCTGTACTTTATGTACTTATGAATGTATGAATTTGAATGTACTTATGAATATTTGTAATGTACACTATGTAATACATTAAAGTTTTCTACATCTCAAAGTGTACGTGTGTATATACTGAAATATAATACTAATAAATATAATATACTAGTAGTGTAATGCTAATGCATTTCCAATGAGCTGAGATACAATTGAAATATACTTGAAGTACATTAAAATGATACTTCAAATACACTCTAACTGTAGTTCATGAAGTATTAAAAGTATATTTTAAATGTATTTTAAGAAATACACTTAAATTGCACTAAATATACTTAAAGTGTCTCCAATTTAACACAATTTCAATATATTAATTATATTACAAATATATTAAAATTGAACTTAAACATATCTTGAAATACACTTAATATACTTAAAGTTGTTTCAAAATAATACATTTAATATGCACTTAATATAGTATAGTTTTAATATATTAAGTGTGTCTGCAAAAGCACAATTTAAATATATTTATTTTTCACCTGGGTGGGTAAATCTAACAGGCAGCCTTTGGTCTCATTAATCTATTATTTGTTCCAGAGCAAATAGTTTTGGCAAAATCTCAACATGTTTATGTAACTTCAATGCTGTTTATCAGAGCACTGCCTTTGTACTGTTGACTGAATCGCCTAGCAACTTTTATAATGGCTGTTGTTGTTTATTAAATATTATTCAATAAGTAACATTTTATATAAATAATAGTAGTGGTAAACAGTGTGAGTGTGTGTGTGTGTGTGTGTGTGTGTGTGTGTGTGTGTGTTCATAATGGTGATTTTTAGTTTCATTTACCCCTTTTCCACCAGCAGAAACTGGGTGCTAGTTCAGAGCCAGTGCTATTGCCAGTCCGGAGCTGGTTCGACTGGCAAGCCCTTTTGAACTGATTTGCTTTATCACAGGCTACAGAGCCAAGACAGAGCCAGGTCTTACGCCACTGAAGTCAAGTCAAGTCAAGTCACCTTTATTTATATAGCGCTTTTAACAATACAGATTGTGTCAAAGCACTTAACAGTTTCAAATTGGAGGACAGAGTGTCAGTAATATATAATGATAAGATTAAACACTCAATTTTCAGTTAAAGGCATTTCATTATCATGAATCATGAATCATGAATTCAGAGATGTCATTGTCTAGCTCAGTTTAGTTTAAATAGTATCTCTGCAATCAAATCGGCGATAATCGCTAGAAATTTGGTGTCCCCAACTGAGCAAGCCAGAGGCGACGGCGGCAAGGAACCAAAACTCCCTCTGTGACAGAATGGAGAAAAAAACCTTGGGAGAAACCAGGCTCAGTCGGGGGTCAGTTCTCCTCTGACCAGACGAAAACCACAGTTCAAAAGTTTCAAGTTCTAACAATAGTAGTATTATGTAGTTAGGTATGGAATACATCTGAATACATCTCATCTTTCGCTAGCACAGCAGCATGAAACACAACTAGCTTGTTTGAGATGATTTGGTGCCACGCAGACCGATCGATCGGCACATGTCACCAAAGCACCGAGAGAGTGATCCAAAAGCATAAAGAGCCGTCTGCTTTCCAGTCGCTCCCGCAGCACCTCGATGACACACACCACACAGCGCAGATGCATCCTGAACAAGCCTAAACACACCATCAACAATGGCGGATGTTGCATTGCTATTGATGTTCATGGCTTTGCGAACCCACATTGGCATCCAAAAATGGCGAATCCAATGTGTTCGTGTTTAGCCAAAAGTTTATGTTCGTCTTGCTGGTCATGGTTACCCTGGCCCCAGCCCCTGACAGTTCTTACTTCTAGCCCAGCAATGTGTTGGTGCTACTTACAAACTGCTTTTCCTGGTTCGGAGCTTGTGCTTTGGGTCTCGAAAGACCGAACCAGCACTCAAACTGTCTTGGTGGAAAAGGAGTAATTGTTCTGCCATTAGATGGTGACAACAGACCATTATGAGTCAGCAGTAAAGACTTTTAAATTGAAAAATACTAAAGTCCAGTTTTGAACAAGGAAGTTATTGCTTCTTTCAAAACCAGCTTGTACGCAGCCAACAAATGCACCGAGCGGCGCTGTCATCAGTAATCACCCTTAACAGATGAAAGGATAGTACGAGCCTATCGGACATTCAAACTAATTGCGAATATGAGCTTGATCTGAAGAATGAATGCTGCACCCTGCGGCCTTGTGCCTACAGTCATAGCCGTGCCGATATACAGCCATATCTCACATCTACAAGTGTGATATTGCTAAATAAATACATAAATATATAAATACATACATACATACATATACACCCCAACAGGAACTGAATATAATATTTCATGTATTGGAGACGTTTAGTGCTGCACCTAAACTAACATACTGAAATATAATTTTTTGAGATATCACCCTAAAATTTGGAACACATCTTATTTAGATTTATGGTTTTGATTTTAAAGTTTAATAGTAAAACATGTTTTGGAAAATATATTTTAAATATAAAATGTATCAATAGCAGTTCTGTGCTACATGTCTTCTTTAAAAACAGACCAAATTAAAATCTGTGTTCCAAAGTATTGAAGATTTATTACAGTTTAAATTGCGAATGTAATTTTCAGGTCTATGCTCAAAAAGTGCTTAACATGTAATGAATTTATAATAACTATTGCATAAATTTCATTTAGTGTCATAAAATTAAACTAATATCAGAACATTTATTTTATTGAAGAAAAAAAAAAATCTGTCATTTTTGACCGCCACACGAGCAGCACAAGAGGATTAAATAAGGAATACTAAATTAGGAACTAAATAAGAAATATTTTTAACAGAATTTTTAAGGTTTCCATTACACAACTGATTCAGGTGAAGCTGCAATTATTACTCAGACGGAGGGAAACCTGAGCTCAAATTTAACAGATGGCAAAAGAGAAGATAGTGAACAGGAAACAGACCTTCCCGATATTTGCCAGAGCTTATTTGCATATGTTGTAATGCTATAAATTACTCAACCATCTGCTCACCTCATATGTTTGATTTGACAATGGAAGGTAGACAATAGAACAAAATCTGGTGGTATTCCAATAGTGTTTTTTTTTTTTTTTTTTAATGGTTAGAAATTAGATGTTTCACTATACCTTAGAGTGCCACAGTACATATTTTGTTCATCTTCAGAAATTCGACAACTATAGCACAAAGCCTTGTTTATGAAAATATGGATGAAAATATACCATTCATAACAATTACATCCTCTCTCACTACATTTACACGCCTTCCGTATGCTGTATTAGGATAGTTTGGTGGGATGGTAATGGATACACATGCTGTGTATAAAATGCCCAATTTAAACATCAATAAGAACATGAAAGACTACTCTCTTCTCTTGTCTCTTTGGTGTGTACGCCTTGTCTGAAAACGAAATCTCACTCACTAACAGTTTTAACCACTTGGCTGGCTCATAAAAGACACACTGATCCTCCTTTGTGTTTGATAGGCGATGAGGTATGCATAATTTTTGCCGTCTTTGATGATCAAGAAGGAGTAGTCCACGTGACCAGCTGTCCTCAACTTTACACACGCTCTTCTGATAGCATCTTTAATTGGAAAACATTCCTATCTGGTGCGTGAATGTTTTAAATGACACACAATGAAATTTAACTTAATATAATTTTGAAAACATTAGATTGCAAGAACACAAGCTTGTCAATTTTTGAATAAATCAGGGGATGTTCATTCCTTTACCATATAAAAAGACAACAGCAGGCTTTTCCCCAAATCACCTCATAATGTGTTGTCTCAATAACTACCAAAATAACATGTAAGTGATATGCAAAGCTTTTATTTGACAATTATCTTAGTTTCCTGGCACCAATGGGTGTGTGATTCTGACAGTTGTTTTTTGACAGTGAAACTAACTGGCCAAACATGGCTAATGAGGATGCCAAGAAAGCACACTTTCAATAATATGCAAAGAGCATTCACCCTTGAAGAAATCAAATGCTCTTTTACAAGAATCACTGTTGATTTCAGTCCTAATATGATGCCAGTTATTTCAGTTTGTCTTCAGAGTTTGTTGTGCAGCCCATATAACTAATTCTGCAGTTACATAAAGTTTGTGAAGCCACAAACACTAATAAATGCTGCGTGGGTTGCCAATGATCCATCTGCAAAAATAAATCAATAAAAAACTGCGATAAAGTTTAATCTGATTTACAGTATTTATTTGACACTCCTATTTAATTAATTCCTGTATAAATATATATATATATATATATATATATATATATATATATATATATATATATATATATATATATATATATATATATATATATATATATATATATATATATATATATATATATATATATATATATATATATAATATTTAATATTTAATATCTGTATCTTAATAGAGAGATTTTATTCAAACTAGGTCTTGGAAACAGCATGTTACTACTTTTATAATATCAATGTGAAGAATAATAAAATGTAATGCAAATTGTACACCACTAAATTGTGTTATTTCTTACAGCTACTTGAACTTTTTTTTTTTTTTTTTTAACAGAATATATGCTGAAAAACAACAGGCATTTATTTTAAAATAAAAAAAATAAAAGAAATGCATCCAAGTTTTCATCTATAAACATTGACCTTGAGTATACTTTTTCCACAATGACAGAAGCAAACTCACATAATTCTGTTTAAGCAATGTCAAACTAATGTTGCTTAATATAGGAACAGGAAAGAAAAGGCTTTTGAAGTGGAAAAGACAAATTGTTCATTTGGGCAATGTATTCCTCATAGTTTTAGATTAATTGGTATTAAACTTGTTTTGCTGTCACTTTTTGATAAGTTATATCAAGAGCACATTGCCCAAGGTCCCAAAATCTGGTGTACATTTAATGTGACTCCAGAGGTGAAAAGCAACTGGAAGGCCAAGTAAAAACCTTGCAGCAAACAAGCTGTGCTGGTTTCTCCAGCACAAACAACCCTCCTTCTGCAGTTTATCAAAACTTCCATTGCATTCAAGCTGTGATGGGACTGAATCTGCATTAATGCAGGAGGGCTGCTAATTCAGAAAGGCAGGAAGGGCTCAGGCCATTCAGAGATGGAGCAGATGTGATTAAACACTGATGCCTGATCGAAAAGCTTGTAGGGTCTTGACTTGAAGGATCATGCATGATTGACTCTCTGAAAAGGGAAGAGGGATTCTTAGTGGTTTACAAATGTATAGTTGCCATGGTAACTGGTGGTGGTTTGGTTTAGCATGGAAGCTCAAAACTCAGTTACAAATGGCTAATTAGACTAAAGGTACTTGAGAGGGAAGGAAGCAGTAGATTCAATCAAGACGGAAGCAGCTGGGCTGAAGATGACTTTTTTTTTTCTACTGGTGCTAATTTCTATAATTAACTTGCAATGAAGAAGCAATATTTGTTTCAGCTGCATATGTGTGGAGTATCTTTTTTTTTTTTTTGTTATTCTAACCTGGTGCATAACACGTGTCCATTGTACAACAGGTATTTAATTTACACAAAACTTACCTGGTAATATTGATTTACTGCATTACAAGTGTAGCATTCTTCTTCAGGAATAACAGAGAAGTACAGTAAGTTAGGTGGTACAGCTTGTTGAGCTCAATTTAATAATTATACAATTAAATGCCACATGTTCAATATATACAAGGAAGACAAGTCAAATCACAATTGAGTATGGAACAAGATGCAAGTAGACCAGTCATAATTAAATACATTTGTTAAGTTTTAAATTGTGAACACTCACTGTAGTAAAAAGAAGAAAAAAATAAATAAAGAAAAAATAAGAGGGACAAAAAATATGCTAATATGTTGCAATGGTGAAAAATGAGAAGACTCAAAACATTTGTTCCACTTTGCTCCTCAGGGCTTCTGTACCATACTGAGAAGATAATATTTGTTTCTCCCCAAGCAATAATTTGAAATTGAAATTGCGGGTGGACCCATGGCACTGACATTTGTGCTCTTGCGGGTGATGCAGGTTTAAGGGTTTGGCCTCATTTGTCCCAAATCCCATTCCCTCTCTCTTTCCTCAAATTCCTATTATATCTAATCCTAAAAAAAAACTCTCAGTAACACTTTGTTTTGGTCGTCCTCCAACAGACATTGTACTGACTGTAACTTGCAGTATAGCCATATAAGTATGTAAGTGTAAAGTGACTACAAGTATATCAACTTAATCTACTAACTCTAAACCAAACCCAACAGTGTGCTAATACTTAGTTGACATAAACTCAAAGTTCTGAATAATTTAATTGTGGCCTGAACCTGGCAATTTCTTTAAGAAACAGTGCCTTTACCCATTTAACACCACTGGGAAATCAGCAAATCAACCTTAAGATCTCATGAAAAAAAGTTATCTTGGAATAAAAAGAGTTATCAGAACTACTGTATATGGAGGAAAAAGGGTGAGTCTGAAGAACACCAACCCAGCTGTGAAACATGGAGGTGACAAAATCATGTTAAGGGAGTGTTTAGCTTCATGAGAGGCGTCATCCAATGGTTTCGTTCTAGTTAAAGAGATAGTTATTCGTTTTCCAACACAAACATTCTTCAAAATATACTCTTTTGTGTAGAAAGTAAGTCATACAGGTTTGACTGGAAATAGGATGAGTGTATGATGACAAAATATTAAATGTTTGGGTGAACTGTCCCTTTTAACAAAGTCAACGCTACCAAATACTAACAAAGTTTATGCATTTTTTGACAAACTGAAAATCTTATATAGTTAATAAATTGTCTTTAGCATATATAACTTTCTTCAAATTAACTGCCTGATTAGTTGGGAAATTTTCATCTGAAAGGGTTAAGAATAACATTGTTACATTCAGAACAGTAACTTCTCTTCTTCACACTCCTGCCATATTTCCTTCCTGAGCATTCATAAATACCAACCAGGGCTTCAATTTTTCTGTCAGGTGTCATATCATCTTATGATATGCAGAGGCAATTTCAATTCTACATGCTGGAGAAAATAGGAACCACACAGTTGATCTCACCCGTGCTGTGGCTCTGCTGTTAAAATCATTGTGCTGATACATTCAACTGGGCTTTCTCTTACAATTCTGCCATATAAAACTTTACAGTGAGCTTAGTTGCTTCACTCATCACCCTTTTTTTGGCATTCTGTCAAAACATGCAAATAAACTGCATGCACATTTTCCTTTCATGATCATGGATTACAATAAGTTGTCTTCTCGTTGTCAACACCAGAAACGTATACTCCTTTTTATGTAATTGCACTGAGGTTAAATGTTAAATGCGCACCCCCAATTAACCTATGCCAGCTTGATTTAGATGAAGCTGAACAGAAACAAAAAGATGCAGCATACTGCAGCCTGTAAATGCATTAAGAGAGGAGTGTGCCAAAGAATGAAGGAAACTGTGTGCCAATGAATAGGAATAATTATTTATGAATGTGTGTTTTAGGGACTTTAATCACTGAATTCATTAATACTGTAAATTAAATCAACCAGATCTGATTCACACTGACCTTTCTAAGGTAAAAGTCACATTTACTTGTCTCAGTCTGAAGTGGAATCCAATTCTGACGTTATATGCAAATCCACATTGAAATTACTCATTATGTTTTTGTTTTTTGTTTATCTGAGTCAATGGCCATAATGACTCAGACCTTTAGGGTTATAACTACTGCTATTTTGAACCAATATGACAGAACAAAACCAGGTGAATGACTATTTGACCATTAACCTGACTTGATTAAATAAATGTAATTGCATTGTAATTATTATTTATTTATTTTTTCGGAGAGGCAAAATGTTTGGTTACACTTTATTTGAAGGGGTGAGCATAAGACTGACATGACACCTTCATAAGTGTCATTCGCTCAGTTAATGCAAAGATGACATTGTTAGACATGTCTTTGTTATGGGCTAGGGTTAGGTTAGGGTTAGTTCAAATAATGTCATCTTTACATTAAAAATGATATAACTGAGCGAATGACACTTAATGACAGTTGTCATCAACATGCATAAAACCTCCTTCATATTCATGACATGTGTCGTGTCATGATTACGAAAGTGTCATGTCAGTCTTATGCACACCCCTTCAAATAAAGTGTTACCAATTGTTTCTTAATATTGGGTGGCACTGAAAAGAACATTCACAAAGGCAAGCCACAAATTCCAATATGGGAATGATTACTCAGAGCCATCCATGTGCCAAAATGTTATATTTAATAATATAAATATGTGAACAAGCCTCCTGGGGATATACAGCATGCATGTGCTAAATTTTAAAATCACTTAAGCCATCACTGGAGGCAACAAAACAGGGATGTCCCTGGTGTTATGTGATGTGTACAACAAAAATCTGAAACAGAATGGCTACAGAACATCTAATGTGGCACACAATGTACCAGCAACCACCCCCACCCCCAAAAACATTATGTACTTGTAACAGAGCCGATGAGACGAGAGGCGTGCGGATCCATTTGCAAGCTTTTATTTCTCAGAGACATGGTCATAACAGGCAGGGTCAAACAACGGCAAACAGGTATGGCAGAGACGAGACAAAGAATAGTCCTAGGGCAAGCGTGGGTCTTCGATCGGTGAACAATATCCAATGGGGCAAGGCAGAGAGATAATCCAGGTACACGAGCTATAATCCAAGAGAGGTGCAAACAGAGTCTGAACAGCAAGGTAAGGGTTAATCCAGGGAACATGGGCTAGAATCAGAACACTGGAAAAACAGGCAAGGCAAGGCAAGACTATGGCAACTAAGTGGGCTCCGTAGAGTAGCTGTCGCTAGGATATACGCTATACAATACTCGGGTGTGGGGGGGAGAAAGTGCATGGCTTAAGTAAGGTGTGCAAACGGGAATCAGCTGTGTGTGACAGGACAGGACGGGAGTTCAGGGTCAGCCCTTTTGGCTGCGACAGGACAGACAAAGAGTTGGAGAGTGGATACCACTGACATCTCCGAAGGTTCTGCAGCAGTTGCTGCCACCTCTGGAGGTTCTACAGTGGTACCAGTCTCCTTGACTGTGACACGACAGACTGAGAGTACATTGCTGGGTGCTACCAACATACAAGGGGCTGAGGCAAGCCCCGCCGCTTCTAAAGGTTCTGCAGCATGTGCCACCACCTCTGGAGTTTCTGCAGCATGTGCAGCCAGCTCTGGAGAAGCTGCAGTGGGTGCCGTCACCTCTGGAGAAGCTGCAGTGGGTGCCGTCACCTCGGGCAGTTCTGCGGTGGTGTACGCAGCCCAAACGCAACATAAAGCGATTCCCATCCTGGGAAGCACTTTGGACAGGGGAATTAGTTCACGGACAGAAGGGCTGAAGTGAGTGGGTTTGGGGCTACCAGCTGTGTGTGCAGACACCAGCGGTACATCCCTCACACTGGATAACAGACTGGGAAATCGAAGCACTGACCTTGAATATCTGGGTGTGATGGACAGGACGTCACAAGACTCTGAATGATCAGTTATGACCCGGTGTGACTCTTGATGATCAGCTGTGACGTGCTGTGACTCGGGGAGATCAGCCGAGAAGTGACAAGACTCTGGACAATCAGCTGTGACTTGACTCAGCTCGTGAAGATCAGCTGTGACCTGACTGGACTCATGAAGATCAGCTGTGAGCTGACTGGACTCACGAAGATCAGCTGTGAGCTGACTGGACTCACGAAGATCAGCTGTGACCTGACTGGACTCACGAAGATCAGCTGTGACGTGACGGTGCGTCGTTGTTGCCGCCATTATGTGAGTGTGCTCGGATGAGATGTTGCACTCCTCCTCCACGACACCCACGGTGAATGAGGAACTGACTGATAACAGAGCATAGTCCAAAAACTGACTGAGTGACGAACACGGACCCTCGAGTCTAAGCTTAGAGATTTTCTGCAATGGCATAAATCCACCTCACAAATCTATCAAAATAATGTCCAGTAATTCTAAATAGTGAGCGATGGCTAAAAATTCTCGTGATAGTGGACCTTGTTTAAGGGCAAATAATATTTTTGTTGTGTCCATACTTGGCCATTTGAAAAGCTGCTGGGTCCTTGTGTGGCCGAGTATTCTGTAACGGAGCCGTTGAGACGAGAGGTGTGCGGATCCATTTGCAAGCTTTTATTTCTCAACAGAGACATGGTCATAACAGGCAGGGTCAAACAACGGCAAACAGGTATGGCAGAGACGAGACAAAGAGTAGTCCTAGGGCAAGCATGGGACTTCGATTGGTGAACAATATCCAATGGGGCAAGGCAGAGAGATAATCCAGGTACACAAGTGTAGGATCAGAATGAATCAGATCATTTAAGATTCGATCAGAACATCGAAACATGAGGAGCCGAAATTCCAGAGAGGCCCCAAGAAAACAGGACAATGTCATAAATCAGATTCCTAGCTCCAACCTCTGAAGGAAGCCTAACCAACAAGCCTCTTCCAGAACAGCTTTTCAGCATTAAAACAAAAAGAACACTAACTGATAAGTCCAAAGCAGGAAGGAGATCGTCAAATTTGGGGCAAATAATCAAGATTAATGGTCAAAGAGATGGCCATCACATGTGTTCCACGAGAGAAATCACGAGCTTCTTTAGATTGACTTTTCCCCCACACATAGATGACAAAGAACCAGACTGAAATGCTTTTGTCCAAAGAACATGGACACAAAACCACACACAACTCTTGATTATGATATATGAATGATTCTGAGATTTAACCACATAAAACTTGTTGATGTCTTACACAGACTGTTTATTACTCAGTATATATTGTACTGATATTTTTATTAATTTGTGCAATTTGGTAACACAATGGTTTAGAGACTATTCTGACTATTAACTAGTTGCTTATTAACATTATTAGCCATTTATAAGTACTCATAAAGCACTTATGTTAATGTCTTATTCTGCATGAGCATATTTTAAATCCCTTAATCCTACCCCATACCCAAACTTAAACCTTACTAACCTTTTTTTAAGCAGAAAGTTAGGACTTAGCAACTATTAACTATTAACTATGACCTTTGCCTCAATAGTCCTAAGACAAGATGGCGCCGCAGATGGCAGCCATGGTTTGTCGCTGCCTGGTACTTGTTCTTTTTTTGTTTGTTTGTCCTGTCTTAAGCAACTTTTTCCCGATCAGCTTTACTAGAAACGAACTCCTGGACATCAGAAACGGCACACCAAATAACTTTCTGCCTACATTTGAGCATTCAGACCTTTTACTGGACATTTTAATCGGAGGAGCTGCGTTCCTATACAAGCGCTCCAGGCGACGCAAGCGAGGGAAGCGCGCCGGCGCGCTCGTGAGACTCCGACAGCGCGGGTTTAGGACTCCGCTGCCGAGCATTCATCTGGCGAATCTCCGCTCCCTGGCAAATAAATCAGACGAACTACAACTCCTCACCCGCACAAACAAGGACTTTTTAAACTCCGCTGCGCTTTGCTTCACGGAAACCTGGCTGAACGGAGCCATTCCGGACAGCACGCTTCATCTAACGGGCTTCCAGCTGTTCAGAGCAGACCGCGTCACCGAGTCCTCGGGGAAAACGAGAGGCGGTGGATTATGTTTTTATATCAATGAAGGCTGGTGTACAGATGTGACAGTTTTAAAGAAGATGTGCTGCCCAAATTTGGAAGCTCTCTTTATTAACGGCAAGCCTTTTTATTCACCGCGGGAGTTTTCCTCGTTTATTCTGGTGAGTGTGTACATTCCTCCTGACGCGCACGTGAGCGCGGCGCTAGAACTGCTGGCCAATCAAATCACACACACAGAGCAGCGTTATCGAGCACCCCCTTATCGCCAAAATGGTATGATCATAACACCCCGTGAATATTCGACTGTGAGATTGGGAGTAGAATCAGGCTCCTCGAATTGAAGCATCGAATCGTCGACTATTCGGGGACACCCCTAAAAAAAGGTTTCACTTTATTTTGATGGTCCCTTTAACACATGCTATTGACTATAAGTTATGTTGCACCTACATTTCCACTAACTCTCATTAGATTGTTAGTAGTGTATTAGTTGACTTGTAGGGTTAGGGTTAGATTAAGGGTTAGATTGTAGGATTTAGGGTTACATCAGCCTTCATTTCACGTCCTTCTCTCAGTGCATTTTGAATGGTGCATCAAAACCAGTCCGTATCTGGTGTGACCACCATTTGCCTCACGCAGTGCAACACATCTCCTTCGCATAGAGTTGGTCAGGTTGTTGATTGTGGCCTATGGAATGTTGGTCCACTCCTCTTCAATGGCTGTGTGAAGTTGCTGGATATTGGCAGGAACTGGAACACACTATCGTGTACGCCGATCCAGAGCATCCCAAACATGCTCAATGGGTGACATGTCCGGTGAACAGTGTTGGGCACTTTACTTTAAAAAAGTAATTAGTTATAGTTACTAGTTACTTCTTACAAATAGTAACTGAGTTAGTAACTGAGTTACATCATTATAAAAGTAACTAATTACCAGGGAAAGTAACTATTGCGTTACTTTAAAAAAAATGCCCCCAATATTAAATATGTTAAATTAATAAAATAGACACTAAAAAGAATAAATTATTATTTTAAAACTTTGTACATTCATTTACAATATTTATCTACTGACACTTAGGCCTAGTATCAGTCAGTCAAGCATGATAATTTAATATTATATGATGATAGAACTTTAGTAATTAAAATAACCAAGTATGAATGCATATTTGTCATCAATATAAAACGCACTAAGGATTTATGAGCTGCTGGGTTCATGAATATTAATCACGTTGTCTGCGTTCGCTGGAATTGATTTGCTGAAATCAAAACAGGGACGACAATAGGTGAGCACCAGCCAATGAGATTGTGGTTTGCGCATTAGTTCCGCCCACTATCGGAGAAAGCGGCAGTTCTTAAAAGCTGAAGAATTCCAAAGGAACTCCGTTATTTTGACAGGAAAATACAACAAAGAATATCGTTTACATGTAACGCGTCAATTTTGCTTGTTATGAAAGACTCTCTTGCTCTGTCTCTTTCTTTGCGTGCGTGTATGTGAGAGAAAGTGACGGCAAGTCGTGCGCCTTCACACTAGAGTTTATGATACGTCAAATACAGCTACACTGCGCATCCATTCAGATGAACTGAAAAATTAAATTCTAATAATATAATATAGTAACGCCACATTTTATTGTCAGTAACGGTAACGGCGTTATAACGGGGGAAACAGTAATTCGTTTGATTACTCGTAACTGAAAAAAATAACGCCGTTAGTAACGCCGTTTATTTATAACACCGTTATTCCCATCACTGCCGGTGAATATGCTGGCCATGCAAGAATTGGGATGTTTTCAGCTTCCAGGAATTGTGTACAGATCCTTGCAACATGGGGCCGTACATTATCATCCTGCAACATGAGGTGATGGTCGTGGATGAATGGCACAACAATGGGCCTCAGGATCTTGTCACGGTATCTCTGTGCATTCAAAATGCCATCAATAAAATGCACCTGTGTTTGTTGTCCATAACATATGCCTGCCCATACTATAACCCAACCGCCACCATGGGCCACTTGATCCACAACGTTGACATCAGCAAACCCCTCTCCCACACAGCGCCATACACACTGTCTGCCACCTGCCCTGTACAGTGAAAACCGGAATCTGCGGTTGTGAGGCTGGTTGGATTTACTGACAAATTCTCTGAAACTCCTTTGGAGACGGCTTATGGTAGAGAAATAAACATTCAATTCACAGGCAACAACTCTGGCGGACATTCTTGCAGTCAGCATGCCAGTTGCATGCTCCCTCAAAACTTGCGACATCTGTGGCATTGTGATAAAACTGCACATTTTAGAGTGGTCTTTTATTGTGGACAGCCTAAGGCACACCTGTGCAATAATCATGCTGTCTAATCAGCATCTTGATATGCCACACCTGTGAGGTGGATGGATTATGTCGGCAAAGGAGAAGTGCTCACTAACACAGATTTAGACAGATTTGTGAACAATATTTGAGAGAAATAGTCATTTTGTGTACATAGAAAAAGTCTTAGATCTTTGAGTTCAGCTCATGAAAAAGGGGGGCAAAAACAAGTGTGTTGCGTTTATAATTTTGTTCAGTGTACATGTCAACTAGCAGTCATTAGATTATTAGTAGACTGTCTGCTTAACATCTTCTAACACTTTATTTTGATGGGTCCACAACATACAACATACTGGCTATGAGAAACTTTGCAAGTATATGTCAATTTATTCTACTAACCCTAAACCTACCCTACTGAGAGTTAGTAGACATGTAGTTGAAAATTAATGAGAATTAGGTTGTGTATGTAGTTTTCATGTAGTTACAAAGTTACTTATAGTTAGCATGTCTAAAGTGGACTATCGAAATAAAGTGTAACCTAAAGAAGTATTCTTCCAAAATTAATTTGTAATAGTATTTTTTATGATGTGACCACAGGTGAGGATACAAAAGTGTGTGCTGTCCCTCTCAATAACAACATATAAATGCACAGCAAAAGTTACAGTGGTGTGAAAACAGCAGTTGGGAATGCATTTGATTATAGCGAAGTGGATGTTTCTACAAGCTCAGCAAATCGGGACTCCTGAAATTAACTCCACTTGAACACCATTTTGGCCTGAATATGTTCAAAATGGCAACACACCAGTTTGTTCTTCAATTTCACTTAGGAGACTTTATCCACTGAATTAGAGCACCTCCATTTCTTCAACCACACAGCCTCTCTCCAATACTCTGCCCTTCCAAGACCTGATGTCAGCAAACCCAAATGTGCAAAATGATTCACAGACAGAGTGTGTTTTCTGATTGGCTAAAAAAGGTGCAAGCCATTCTCATGACTCTGTTTTCAAAACTGTCAAAGAGACGTGTGATTTCTCAAGACGCCAGTATCTGCAGAATAAGACCGAACATGGCATGACTGAAAGCTCAGGCATGTTTCTGAAATGGTGCATGGTACAAAAAATAGCTGTCACCTTCTATAATATACATTCACGCTTTGTACATACAGACAAAATACTGATTTATGATTAGTTCAGTAAGCAGTACACAGAGCCAGAATGGATATTCAGTGTTTGCGAGCCCCATTGGTCCTCTCTAAGGCTGTCATCTGCAGCTACTGTAGGTATTGGCACTTAAAGGCTGCTGTTTAAATTGGTGCCTGGGGTGTCTTCAGAGGTGGAGAGTGTGAGTGAGAGGGCAGGTTTCTTTGACAGCACTGTCAGCTAAAGATGCTAAACCTCACAGCGGGGATGAAGTGCTTTTCACAAAAAGCTAAACAATGGGTCCAAAGACCTGGGGGCATCTGAGGACTTCAAAAGCACAAAAAAGGTGGCAAAAATGAACAGTTTTAACTGTCAGTTCTCATGTTGCTGGAATATGAGATAATGTACCAGGGTGATAGGACACTTGATTAATCAAAGTTTTCTGGTTTTGATTTGGAGGTCACTCCAGAAAGGACAAGTTGGGTCCTTACTTTACCTTTTCTTTTCTCATATGTAGAGTTGAAATGCAGTGATCAAATGCTGAACATCCTCCAAAGAACAATAAATAAGTGTTGTGTTTGCCTGCAGTCTGGATTTTGAAGCACCAATTTCTATTCATGGTTTAAAAAAGGAATCTGACCTTCCCACACTACATACGTTTTTACAAAAAGTATGTGTACTAAAATGACAACAGTTCAAAAGTTGCTGAAACCTGCAGCATATAATTCAAATATATAGCAATGTAGGCACATTTCTAGTAGTTTCCATATTTAAATGGACTAAACAGTGAGGGGAAAAATGCATTATGTACATGTGAACAGCACTATGCAAAAACTCAGGGTGCCAGAGCAAACTGTGAGAATGACAATGTGGGTCTTTCAGTGCATTGCCACCCAAACAGATGCAAATCAGTGAAAGAGGAGTGATGTACAGTCAAGTAGAATTTGTGTGCACACGAGTGGAAACCACTTTCAAGTACCTGCACCACCCATATGTGTCAGAAAACAGGAGTGGATGGCAGCCCAGATCCCTGAGTAACAAGGTCTTTTTTGGACTTTACGTCTTATTATGGATAAGATAGCAGGGAGAGGACAAGAATGACTGGGGAGAAGATGGGGGAAATCATGCAACCTAGACTCAAGTACAAAAAAAACTTGGTAATAAATGTTAAGCTGAATTTATAATATCCATAAATAAAGTGTTACATATAGGCCTACATGTTTTTTGAATATGCAAAGCCTTGTCTTTTTTATTTATTTTTTTAATCGGGGAGCGTATTTTGTACGAATTAAACTGTGTTTTGTGAACAGAGACATGTTCTTCATCACAATTATATATTTGTCCAGCAACATATAGTTTGTTCTATCTTTCAGGCACATGATGCATTCAACAAAAAAAAACAAACAAAAAAAAAACGTCATGCCAAACTATGTAGGTGAGGCAAGGGGCTTGGGGCATTAAAAACTCTGAATTAATGCTATGTTGCACTGGTGACATAATTTACACAGGCAGGACAGGGTCAAAGAATACATACGTAAAACAAACAAACTAATTAATTAATTAATTATTATTTAATTAATACATTAAGTAATTAATTCACCTGGCTCAGTATTAAGACGTCCTGGAACAATATATTCGCATCTCTTCAATTTTGGAAGGACAATATGCTACTCAGTCAGGTGTTGCAAGTGCTTGCACACATTATCAAGGAGATACCATCCTTTTTTGGGTGCAAATTGCAGTCTGTAATGCAGCATTGTCAAGTGTGGCTATACAAGCGTGTAACTCTATTGGAGACAGGTTATGAATACAGTTTTACCAGGCTGCATTGATTCATCCAACCATTTCCTGAGTGATTTAGCATTCTCTAATGATGAGATTTTAAATGCAATGTGCAAGCTTGATTCGAGCAAGATTCTGAATTCAAATTCAATTCTGACAGATAACATGGAGGA